>PVLC010010325.1:0-50859 GCA_004027655.1 Graphiurus murinus | reverse complement strand
TTTTTTTTGCGGTACTGGGGATTGAACTCAGGGGCATTCTACCTCCGAGCTATACCCCCAGCCCTATTTTTTATTCTTTATTTTGAAACCGGGTCTCACTAAGTTGCGGAGTGCCTCACTAGGTAGCTGAGGCTGGCCGCGAACCCGGATCCTCCGGTCTCAGCCTCCCAAATGCTGGGATTACAAGCGTGTGCCACCACGCCCAGCCATTCTTTATTTTGAAACAAGGTCTCACTAAGTAGCTGAGGCTGGCCATAAACTCGGATCCTTCTGTCTCAGCCTCCCAAGTACTGGGATTACAAGCATGCAGCACCACGCCCGCCTTATAACAGCTTTTTTATTGGTGAAATGCTCAAAAGCTTCCACCGATGGAATCCCATTTCTTCCCACAATATTGCTAAGACTTTTAAAAGAAGGCTCTATGGGGGAAAAATGAGATACAGAATGTGAAATCATGATTAATGAAATCATTAGGCCACCTACCAGATACCAATTTTCCTGCCCCTACATAGTCATTTGGTTCCACGAACCTGAAGAATTTCTTAAAACAAGTATTTAGAAAATCATAGAAAGTTAGCGCCCAAAGATGTCACTTAAATCAGCCCCATGCTTTTACAGACAAGAAAACCGAGCCAGTGTTCCCCATTTCCACGTTGTTATCCAACATCACATCCACCATGGAGATCCAGCCCTTACTTTGTTGCTAGAAGTCAGGTCATGGGAGAAAACCTTTAGGTGACAAGAGACAGAAGGATGTGTCCAGGCTGTAAGATCAACCGAGCAGAGGACTTAAGAAGTCACGTAGGGCAAAGGAGGGCCGTAATGTGAGAACTGTATTCTGCTGACACTTCCAACATCAAAAACCAACAAAAGGAGGTCCCCTTGACAGGGTGACCATAGCTTGGCCTGAGGCTACCTCGGCCATCAGTTGCAGTTGAGATGATAAACAGTTAGGGAACCCCCAGGAGCTCAGGCAGAGGAATGCGTGCACTCTCCAAGGAGAATGTGGCGTAGCTACAGACAGAATTAGGTTTCAAAATACGGTAACAATGAAAGAAAATCCCTGACGCATTTTGATTTCCGACTTTGTATTTTTCCTGTTGAAGCCAGCTCAGAGCCACCATCTTGCACAAATCCAGGGAACTCCTGTCACATATACAGCAATGACAGCCTTAACAAACATGGCCAAGGGCTTGGTGAACTTGTTGCAAATCTTCTCTGGCTCCCAGATAAAATGAGGAGCCCCCAGCGGAGTGTCAGTGATGGGGGTACATGTTAGTAGGATAGAGAGCCCGAGGGGGCAGCCAGGAGGACAGAGGGGTCTCTGTGGCCACAGGTCCCTGGGTGCTCAGACAACTGATAAATTTATCCCTGGTAACAGCAAAGAAAAAGTAGCCCAGCTAATTTAAATCCATGGCTATAATCAAAACTCTCAGTTGTAGCTAAAAGCTAGCCTCTGCATTTGCCAAATCTTTTAAAAAGAGTCGCTAATAAGGAGAGAAAGTGAGTGGCCTAAATTTGCTCTCCCTTTGCATTTCCTTTCTGATCAAGGTGTTAATGAGGATGAAAGGACCCGGGGTGCACCCAGAGAGGGGATGAAAATGGTCTGGAAAATACTAACTGCACAGCCAACCTTCAAACCAGGAAGGGCCGCACCTACCATCAGAGGTGTCAGTTCAGAGAGCTTCCTTCGAGATGGCCAGGAAGACTGCAAGGTAAGTGGGGTGACAAGAAAGAGCTGGCCTGGGAGCCAGGGCTCTGCTCTTGGCTACCTGACCCCACCCTTGCTTCAACTCTAAAACAATAAGTTGGAGATAATGACTTAGAGTTCCCAAATCTAGGATATAAAATCTCCCAGATCTGTAGCGTTGGATTCCCTGAGCAGAACTGTGAGATAATCATACCTATTTTTCAGGGTCACTGTGAAGCTTAAATGAAAATGGATAACAAATTTGTGGTGTGGCCAGAGAAGCACTCAATATGCATTAAGCCATTTACTTCTATCAACGGGCCTGCCAGATAGAAATTAATGGGATCCCCAGTTCACAGACAAGTGTACTGAGGCTTGGGGAAGTTGGCGGACATGTTGGGACTGAAACTCCAAACAGATCTTCTTGAGTTCAGAGCTCCTATCAATAACTCTACACAGCACAGCCACTCCAATAATGTGTGTGTGAGCTCCTGGAATATAATAGATGATCAATAAATACTGTAATGCCTACACCCAGGATGATGAAGTATTTTAATATATGTTTATTGAATGAATAAATACATGAGCAAATAAACTGTCACACAAGGCTGAGATCCAAGACTTTCCATGGCTATCCAGTCCCATGGGACAGTAAATTCAATTCCTGAGGGGATTCTAGGGCACTTGCCTTTTCAAAGTGGAGGAAGACATGTCTATCTGAGGACAGAAGTACAGAAGACTCGGGATAAAGCATAGCGCAATAGTGCCTTAAGTTCATTCAGGGTTCTAGCTTTAATTGAATCTTTTTTAATGTGCTTTTATTGATGTCTTATGGTCTCACATCATAATGTAAATCATGTTGACAATGACATACATGCACACAGCTCTGGGTGCCCCCCACCCCCTGCCACCACCTCCCCATTTCCCTCCTTCCCATAGAGAGGACTGAGATTGACATTGGTATATTCACATATGTACACATAGTTGATGGTAGTATTTCCAATAATGAACCTCAGTCTTCCCCCTCCTCTTCCCTTAGTCCACTTCCCTGGCTCCAGTGAGGTTTCTCCTCCACTACCAGAGTACTTCTGGTATCCCAGTTACTTCCTAGCTTGCACATATTAGAGAAAACGTATGTTAATTGAATCTTAAAATGAATAAACAGACCAGGAAAGAAAGCATCTCATTGACTGCCATTTTTCTGCTCAACTAATTCAATAAATAAGTAAATAGAGACTTGGAATTCAGATGGGTTTCTCTCTGCTCATACTGCTTTCTTGGAGTCCTTTTGACTTTATAGGATCACATGCAAGAGCGCCTCTCCAGAAGAGGGGTGACATTTAATGGTGAGCGGCTGAGCAGAGGAAGTGCCTTTCCACCCACCCTCCAGAGCAGCCAGAGACAGCTGAGCAGTCCCTTCCAGACTATGCCTGTAAACTTCACAACCCACTCAACCCCACAGCAAGTCCAGGTTCTGTGGCCATTGAACAGGGTAAGGGGGGTGTCTAATAGAAAAAAAGGGGAGGAGGTTGTTAGACCTAGGCATTTTTGCAAGCAGCAACCCAAACTTCCTCTTCCTGTTCAAACCACCCAGGTCTCCTCAACTTCTGTTAGCAAAGACTAAAGTGCTAAATGGTCCCGTCTCCTTTCTCAGAACTCCCACACTGAGTCCAATTTCAAGAGGTGAATTCTCTCTACTTAATTAACAGAACCAGGAAATAAGTTGGAGAGGGAAGGGGCAGAGAAGTAAATAAATCACTGGGTCGTGAAAGGAGCCTTCTCAAAACTCACAGACAGACGCAGGGGCAAAGGGAGGAAGAGACCAAAGAAGAACGGGGTGCACTGTCCTCCAAGACACATAGAAATGGAACGCAAGGAATGCGTTGCTCCAAATTGCTAATCAACACCAGATACCAACACCAACGACCTCTCGTAAGGCGGAGAGAATCACCTGCCTTCCTCTGTAATTATTTCTGACATAGGTCTCCAGGAGCCATGTCAAGACTCGGTTAGCAGCTCAGTGTGATAATAACCCAAGATTACCAGAAATTCGCGATGTCTGGAGAAGGAGAGGGCTTAGAGAAAGGGAAGTGGCAATTAGTAATACTTGTCATGGTAATTGCATTGTGAATAGCAGGCACCCACTTTTCGGCAGCCAATGTAGGTTTTCTCCTGCTTGACTTTAGAAAAACATCTTCAGGGCAGGTAGCGCGAGAGAGGAATGCATCAAATTTTCTACAATAACAGTGGTGGAGAAAAGTATTGTTTCTGTCCAAATAATGGTGTGCTAGATAATAAAAACTCTTGAAATCATAAGGCTGAGAACAGTATTACGTCCAGTCGGTGAAGTCACCTGAAGCCCACCAGCAGCTACCTGATCTTACTCAGAGTCATATGTTATCTTGGGTCAAGACCTAAACGGCTCTCAGTTCTATTCTCTGTTCACTAGTTTTGTCAAAAATGAGCATATCAAAAGCTCTCTGTGTTGGAGTTGGTCTGAACATGTAAGCCGGGAGTTGATCAAGCAAAGCCTCTCAGATACCAATCCCGTGCGATGATGTAGGAGTCCACTTCGAGACTCCAATGGCTAGGACAATGCTACCCTCCTGTGCTTTTTGGAAAACTGTGAATAAGAAACCAGGAGACGCAGACCCTCATCTAAGTCTCCGGTATGAGCAGAATTCAACCTTAGCTCTGATACTGGATGATACAGCCACCATCAAACTCGAGTGAGCGTTCCCCAAAGCAAACCCGATCATGTCAGTGCCCAGCCTGGAATCTGTCAGTGGTTCCCCATTGCTTTTTGGATGAGCTGTGATTTCCTTTGCATGATGCCCTTAACCTACAAGTTCTTCTGTGATCTATCTTCTCTCCAAGTCTCACAATTCAGTCGTGATACACTCACATCACATGCTTGAATTCTAGCCAATTAAGGACTGTTCTTCCAATGCACCATACCCACCGGCCAAGCCTCTATATTTTTGTACAAGTTTTACCTCATTGGTGTTTAGTGTGTATTGAAGACCCAGCTCCAGAGTCTTCCTTATTCCCACCCTTCACAGACACCAGACAAATCTGGTATCAGGGCCTCTTTTGTGGACTCATATTGCACCCAGCACCTTCCTGGACAACAGGAATCACACTTTGTGCCACTTAATTGCCTACCTCCAGGCATGGTGGCTCGCTCTTGTAATCTCAGTACTTGGGAGACTGAGACAGGAGGATCCCAGGTTCATGGCCAACCTCAGCTAATTAGTGAGGCCCTCCATAATTTAGTGAGACCCTGTTTCAAAATAAAGAATAAAAAATAGGGCTGGGGGTGTAGCTCAGAGGTAGAATGTCCCTGGGTGCAATCCCCAGTACTGAAAAAAAAAAAATTGTTCACCTCCCCACTAGACCGTGAGCAGCTCCAGGGCTGGGACCTGCCTTTCATTCCATTTTTCCCAGGGCCATTTGTCACAAGGAGCTTATATACCAGGCACAAGCTGAATGAAATCCACAGATGAAGGAAGAAAGTAATATTAAATCATGAAGGGATAATACTCTCTACACTTAAGAGTTATGAAACCTCTCCAATAGGCAAGGGTTTTTGCCAGCTCTAGGTATCAGAGGCTAAATTCTGTGCAAAGGAGTATCCCATCTGGCCAGGTACCTATACTTTTGCAATGTGTAAAGAGTTATTTTAATTTGGGAATTGATGGAGGTTTTAATAAAAGGATTTAGGGAGATGTGCAGACACAGCATAGAGAGGAATAGATTCTGATAACCCTCTGCAATGTGGGTGTCTCCTCTCTGAAGAATCAGCAATGAGCTAATCCTGGGCCTGCCCAGTCTGTTTTCTGCGGATCCCGCATGGTTGTGCATTTGTGGCTCAGTCAGGCTAGAATGGGGGGGGGGTTAGAAACTGAACCTCAGTTTCTAGGAAGGTGCTGTTTTCGCAGCTCTGCAAACTGCTGGTCATGCCTCTCTCATCCTGTGGCACTAAATCTCCATCCTGAACTCAAGGTCTCCTGGTTTCTCTGACCAGCAGATATCCTGAGAAGGCTGAATATTCCTCTGGGTGGTTTTTGAGACTATTTGGTTTAAAAAAAAAAAAGTATTTTCCTGCTCTGATTCAAATTTATTCAGACCGTATTTGCATAATGACACATATTTCCTGCAGGACACCAGTAAACATCTCCTGGGCAAAGCAATGCGAGACTAGACATTAGTTGACTAACTTGATGCTGGGTGATCCTGGCTAAGGCCCAAAAGGGCCTGTGTACGACCCAAGACATGCCACCATGCCTGCCAGATGCTTGGTGGCTTGGGGAGTGATTTGCATGAGGAGAAAGTGGCCTACATGGAGAGAGAGAGGGTGGAGGCTCCAGCAGGAGAGAGATCAACAAAGCAAGAAAATAGAGGCCCATGTGCATGATTTCTGGCTGGGCTTTGCCAAATGCAGGCGGGGGCCATGAGCAGAAGTGAAGGGGCTGTTTCCACAGGGACCTGTGTGACACTCAGGCACAGAGGACAAAGTACAAGCTGGAGCTCTGTCAGGAGAATCTGCAGAGGGGACTGTTACGGTTAGACACAAAGTGCTCATGAATCACTGTTCACAGTTGATATTATTAAGTCCTGAGGGTTGGAATCTCAGCAGTGGATAAATCCATTGTAGTGGATTTACTGGGTGGTAATCTGTCCAGGTAGGGTGTGACTGGAGGAGCTGGGTCCCTCATCCTTGCGGATTATAGATGGTTCCTCCTCCCTTTGCTCTCTCGTGCTTCTGGACCCTGTGATATGAGAGCAGAGCCTTGCTCTCTCCCTCTCTCTGCGCTCCACAGACCCAGCCTCACATGGACTGCACCCTGAAATCTCCAAAAAGCTGTGAGCAAGTTAACCTTCCTCTACGTTGTGTGTGGTCAGGCCTATTGTGCCACTTCAGTGAGAATCCTGGCTGAGACAGGGGACGTCAGAAGGCAGCACCCTAGTCAGGAAAGCAGGAACCACTAGGGACCCTCCCACCAGGTAAACGATATCACTAAGAGGCTGGACCAAGAAGATACATATGAAGGGACCCTTCCTGAGCACTGATGAGAAACCCCCTGGGAATATCCAGAAATATCTGGATGGGGGGCGGTCTGGATGGGGGACGGCGAGGTGGGAAAGACTTAGAAAAGGCTGAGGTCTTGCAAATGCCAATGAGGTTAAAGTCCTGTAGATACAAATTAGCGTGCACAAGCCAGACAAGACTGGCATTACCGTGAAAGCAATTTCAGCCGCCCCTTGGCTATGATGTGTCCCTTCTGAAATTCAGTTTGCAATGTGATTGCCTGTTGTGACAGTGTTGGGAGGCAGGGCCTCTAGAAGGTGAAAAACACGCCAAGTGCTATGTGCATATACGGTGATATCACTTTGAGCCTTACTATGATGTATAATTATAATGCACCAGTAAAACTATATATTTTTAAAAGGCGATTAGGTTTGTTAATAGGGATCAATGCCTTTCTCAGGGGACTGAGTTCTCATTCTCCCCAAACTAGGTTGGCTACCTCAAGATTATAAAGTGAGGCCTCTTCTTTGAGTTCTCTCTTCCTTAGGCATGAGTTGATGCGGCAGGAAGCTCACACCAGAAGCCAAGCAGAAGCTGGGGCCATGCTCTTGGATGCTCCAGCCCCTAGAACTGGAGGCCAAAATAAACCTCTATTCTTTACAAGTCACCCAGTTTCAGGTATTGTGTTACAGTAACAGAAAACAGACTAAGACCCCCTTCCTGTGCAAAATTATCCAAAGCAGCTAGAAATGAGTTTAGCTGCTTTGAATAAAGCATAAATCCAGAAATGATTCTATAGACTCAATAAATATTAAGTTTGTAGTGAAAGAGGGATCATGAGGGAATGCCAGGACAGGTTGGATATGTAGCTGTTCAGGAGGAGAAAGGCAGGACCACGTGCTTCTGATCAGTGACCCTCTGAATGTTCCCCATGCTATTCAGTTCATTGTGTTGAATTTTATCCCCTGAATGAGAAACTAAAAAATCTGAGATTATCCTCTGGTGATTGACAACGCAGTCCTGAGTGGGTTCAAATGTGTTCAGGTCCAATAGACTTCCCTGAAGGAAAGGACTCCCTCGGACCCTTTATACTCCACATGCGCCCCCTCCCCTCCCGCCATGCACAGCACACCTGGACCAGGTGCACTCCCAGCAGATCCTCTAAGGCCTTCTCTCTTGGGAGGACTCAACATCTGTGGCTTGGGAATAATGCAGCCCAACCTTTGTAGCATTTTGTAAGTTTTGCCCTTACCGTGGGTGCCGGCTCATCTGACAGTTGTTTTGTGAAGAATGGGGAAGGGTGTTTTACAGCCTAGCTGCTGGGAAGCACAGATGTTACCGGCTGTGTCGTGGTGAGGTGGTAAAGGCTCAAGGAAGGTGGGGGAGCATTAATTATCCTCCCGCAGCTGTTCATTAGCCCACAGACGCCTCATCTTACAGTATTCAGGACTGACAGCCACACGATTCCAAAGCACAGCAAAACAGGAGGTTTGAAGGAGGAAAGGAAGAGCTATCTGAAGGTCAAAATGGAAAGTAAGACACTCTTAGTTGAAGCTTTCAGTGGTTTCTCCCAGCACCATTCTCAGGAGTTGTGTGCACACTCCCTGATCCACTAACATTTAATGACTTAACTGTGCGCTGGCCCTAGTAATCCCAGTACTTGGGAGGCTGAGACTGGAGGATCGAAGTTTGAGGCCAGCCTCAGCAACATAGTGAGACTCTCAGCAACTTAGTGATACCCTGTGTTTAAAAATAAAATATAAAAATGGTCAGGGGTGTAGCTCAGAGTTAGACTGTTCCAGGGTTCAATCCCCAGTACCAGAGAGAGAGAGAGAGAGAAGAGGGAGAGAGAGAGAGAGAGAGAGAGAGAGAGAGAGAGAGAGAGAGAGAGAGAGAGAGATTTAATTAACATCTAAGCAATATGAGATGGAGTTTTCAATACCTTGGAGAAAAAGGGGTTAAGCCGAGCGTGGTGGCGCACACTTGTAATCCCAGTACTTGGGAGGCTGAGACAGGAGGATCACAGGTTTGCAGCCAGCCTAAGCTACTTAGTGAGGCCCTCTGCAACTTAGTGAAACCCTGTTTCCAAGTAAAGAATAAAAAATAGGGCCGGGGGTGTAACTCAGAGGTAGAATGCCCCTGGGTTCAATATTCAGTACCACAAAAAGGGCAGGGGGGTTAAGAAGCCATCTACAGCCGGGTATGGTGGTGCGTGCCTATAATCTCAGTACTTGGGATGCTGAGACAGAAGAATTACAGGTTTGCAGCCAGCCTCAGCAACTTAGTGAAACTCCCAGCCACTTAGTGAGACCCTGTTTCAAAATAAATAAATAAATAGTGTTGGGGGTGTAGTTCAGAAGTAGAATGCCCCTGGGTTCAATCCCCAGCATCACCAAAAAAAAAAAAAAAAAGGTCATGGCCATCCAGGGCCAGCCACTTGACTGCTTCTCTGCTGCCCCCAACCCTGTAACCCTCTAAGGGAACAGAGAGGGCTGGGCTCTTTCAAAAGCGCCAGCCCGGGTCTCCTTTGCCCCTCCTCCATACCTCCTCAGTGGTAAAGAGCTCTTTGCCTTGGGGTGAATTTCTCCATTCTTGGGAGTTCCACTTTGGGCATTTTGCTATTTTTGTATTATTTATACGGGTGTGATCCTTCTGCGATGATTATCTGTGATTAATCCTCCAGCTATGGGAAAATCAGGGTAACGGTTGGTACCGCATCTAACAAGAGTCGCTGCCTGTGCAGCTTTTTTTTTTTTTTTCTGTGTTAAGCAGCTTTGCGAGTGCACTTTAATTGACAAGAGAAAAAGAGGATAGGCAATTAAAAAGGTGTTTATTATTTATTTTTTTAATTTATAATTTATAAGATTTATGTATCTCGGGGACAGATGATAAGGCGCGCTTTCAGCGCGATTTAATGAAGCCAGGTGGCAGGTCAGCAGGGCCCTGGTGGCGTCCAGAGAAGGGGCTTAATGTCCTCTCCTCCCTGGGTCTAAGCTGCCATCAGACTGAAGTCACTCTGTCCAGTCAAAGACAGGAGAAAGGGGGGCTTGCAGCAGTCCCAAGAATCTGCTCACAGCATGAATCTCAAACTATTTAAAACAGGAGCAGCCGGGTGCGGTGGCACACGCCTGTAATCCTAGTCCTTGGAGACTGACACAGGAGGCTTGCAGGTCCAAAGCCTGCCTCAGCAAATAAGTGAGGTTGTCAGAAATTTAGCGAGACCCGGTTTCAAAATTTTAAAAATAAAAATAAAAATAAAATGGAAGCCATGGCTAAATCATCACACCCCACTTCTGATACTAAGGGACAGAAAGGAGCCAATTCTCCCTCTGGGAGAGTGACTATCTCCCCAGACTCTGGCCGACAAGAGGGACTCGAGTGTAAAGGGTTAAAGTGGAGATTTACAGGACCATATTTCTTCCCCGGCAACATCAGGCAGTTCGTATGTACACATTTCTCTCCACTAAGACCTAATTTTCCACCATTTCCCTTGATTTGCGGCTCCCTTTTCGCCATTTCCTTGATTTAATGCCCAATTATTTTTTGTCCCATTGCCAGTAAAACAAAATATTTCATAACTGCTTCTGTGAGGGTTTTTGGATACTATTTTAAATACATAACTTACACACCTTATATGGTGATAAGGAAAAGAAGCGAGTGAACATCTACATACGCATTCCGCGTTTTTCTCAAAAAGCTGACCTAAGCTTGACATTTAAAAGCACCTGCCATACTCTAACAAATTCCCAGCATCCCCAGTGCCAGGCCCCTACCCAGCACCCTTCTCCAAGGCAACCTGAGAGCAGGATCACGGAGACCTTGTTTCTCCCACTCTTCTGGCCTACTCTGGCTCACCTCACTAATTTAGTCCTTAGTTACCTGGTGTATAAAATGAGCGCTTTGAAGCAAATCCCTTCTAATTTTCTTGTAGCTGTAAAACTGTGGCTTTCTTTCTGTGTCCTAGAAACAGGAATTAAACCCCCAGACCAATGGGGTCTGGTTTTAGTACTCGAGGAGGGAGAATATTAAACATCAAGAGGGAAGGATTCTTTCCTCCTAAAATCCTTTTCCCTATTTAAGCCTCTTTTGGCCTAATTTTTGCACGTAGATACACAAGGGCAGTAGGACAGAAAGGAATCTTAACAGAAGTTGTCACCAATTTGTTTGACAATCCTGCTTCTTTATCTGCTCATCCTGTTTTACGGCTTATTGTCTTGTCCTCAAAATAAAAGTAACATTGACTTTGTTTTGAGAAGTGTATGAGTTTGAACTTCATGAATGCTATGGGAAAAAAAATGCTGGAGACATCCTGGGGTATCCAAACACCATTATCACCAAACCACTCTAGAAATGTAGTCACAGGACATGACCTTCGGTTCCAGTTCTGCTAATATGAAAGGGCTACTAATATTTAGGCAAAACTCCCCCAAGTTAACTCCCACACTCTGTTCCATTGGCCACCATGGCCAGTGTGAATTCTACCATCCAGAAAGGCCGCAGCTGGGACCACGCTGTCCAAGGGCCCTGGGCTGAGTTTGGGTTCTATAGAGAAAACTTCCTACAAGAGGTAAAATTTAGAAAGGCAACAGACACAGAGCCCAGGAAAAGAGGCGATTCAAACCCAAATCCAGAAACCAGAGTGGTCAGAAGCAAGGGGAACGGAAGTGCTGAGCTCAAGACCCAAGGGGAATTTGATTAGACTAGGTAAGATGGGACCAGGAAGAAGCCCGTATCAGTTAGCAGCCCCAGGTTAAGATGACGTCAGAGTATATTGATACCAATTCAAATCAGCCTGCTGGAGGGTCCCAGTTGTTTGTTTGTTTGGGTTTGATTTGGGTTTTTGCCCCCACTAAGGGCAAAGACATTCTTTAGTGTTCTAAGGATTCCAAAGTGAGGAATTCCTGAGGATTCCGAGGCAATTTCTAAACCACAGTGGTATTTGTTTCTTGGAGACAGACAAGGGCCTGGTTGGTAAAGGCTATAGTTAAAAGATTGGGGAAGCCGGGCATGGTGGCTCATACTTGTAAACCCAGTACTTGGGAGACTGAAACAGGAGGATCCCAGGTTCGAGGATAGCCTTAGCAAGTAGTGAGACTCTCATCAACCTAGCAAGACTCTTTTTCAAAATAAAAAGTAAAATAGGGCTAGGAGTATAGCTCAGAGGTAGAATGCCCCTGGGTTACATCTCCAGAACCATAAAAAATTTTTTAAAAGAGTGGGGAAAGATGGTGGTTTGACTACATGAAGCTCCCCTTTAACTCCACAGGTAACTGATCTTGGTTTCCTGAACAAAATAATCGTTGGCAGCTGTAAACAGCAGGATGGATGTAGGGCAAGCCCTGGAAGCTTGTGGGAGAGGCAGGTGCAACTTTCTACACTGTGGGCCTTCAGGGAGCCCGGGTAAGATCCAGCAGAACCCGGTGGAGCTTGGTGTGCATGGACACCCTCCTCCCAGGCCACTCGTCCCAGCTGGGGAGGTCTAGATCTGTCCTGAGTAAGGGTCATGTTCCCCTCTGCTCCCAAGGACTCACCTGAGTCCCTCCTCTTCTTAGGGTTAGAAAAGGCAGAGAGGCCAAGGAGACAAGAGGCTTGTCCCCAAGTTCAGCTGTCACACTGTCCCTCAAGGGTGCACACCCTTTGACCTTTCTGCAGAATACCTTACTTAAGGTTCTCCAACAGCCACACCCAAGCCCCAGCAAGAAGACAAAGAAACCACAACACATTCTGCAGCAAAAGAAGGAGTGTCCATGGTGAACAGCATGGCCCTGCCCTGTAGAGGCTTAAAATCTAGAATTGCATCAAAAGTTGTTCATTTCTAGCCAGGCGTGGTGGTGCGCGCCTGTAATCCAAGTACTTGGGAGGCTGAGACAGGAGGATCCCAGGTCCGAGATCAGCCTCACAACTTAGCAAGACCCTCAGCAACTTAGCGAGACCCAATTCCAAAATTAAAATAGGGCTAGAGGTGAAGTCTGGAAGTAGAATGGCCCTAGGTTCAATCTCCAGGACATATGCATGCAAGCACACACACACACACACACACACACACACACACACACACACACTTGCACAGTTGTTTGTTTACATCAATTCTACAAATGACACACTATGAAAAAAATCACCCTCTTTTATAAAAGGCAAGTGAAGAGGCTTACAACCCATTCCACAGGCAGGAAATAGGCCTTTTACCTTTTCCTCCATATTTTCTAGATGAATTTTAAAAGATAATTAAGTAGAGAGATAGGACCAAGGAAGGTTTCCTCTCTTGTGGCTCCTTACTTTTTACTACGGCAGGCATAACTATAAAGAATGAAGACTGGACTCCTAATAAAGGCAACAGAAATTTATACACCCAAATGAACAGAGTTGACAGAGTTTTAGAGGGCTAATAAATAACCCCTCTTTCTTCCACACCTGGAGATTAAAACCAAATGAGAGAGATTCACAGGGAGTCCTACAGACAGACGTGAAAATATCACCAATATTATTGACCATGAGATTTAAATCTGTGGCCAAGAGGGCTTGCTAGGGCTTTATCTCCGGATTAATCAGATCTACCCATGCACAACTGCCCAAAATTCAGGCCAGGAGATCAAAGGCTCAACAATCAAAAAGTAGAGTCAGAAGGGACTGAGCTACCATGCCCAGCCCTCTTCGAGATTCAGTTGTTCTTCCTCCCACACAAAGGCGACAGTAGAGAATGGCCAGCAATATTATTCTAAAGGACAGCCCTCCATGCGTGTGCATAAAGCCAGGCGAAGATGCCTCCTCTGGCTCCAACCTAATAAGCATCTCCTTCAAGTGGACCTTTTGGAATATAGTTTCTTTCTGCAATGCTGCCCTCATTCAAAACACCTTTGAGCTCCTCTCGGTGGATCCTATTCAGGGCCCACCACTCTTTCTTTGAATACCTTTGGTTACAGCAAAGTTTTATCTCTAAGCACGAAACAGTCAGGAAACCTTGGAGCAAAGCAGATAGAAACCACTTAGGTCACTAGGAGGGTGACAGTGGAGAGCCAGAGTGGTTTTCTTTTGTGAGGTATAAACTGATAGAGAAGTTTGATCAGTGGTTTTACTTAATGGCAGCCTCCTGGGAATGAAGGGCTGATTGCGGCGGTGACACTTTCTGAGGCTGAAAATCGGGACACAGGAGCTGACAAAGACTTTTTAAGCCACTTCTAGGTATAAGAGGACATACTGCAAATGTAACTACCATACTGAAAGGGTAGCCTTTCTGGCATATTTCAATTGTTTATGATCAAACACATATGAAATTTTGATGGAGAACCTTTGTATCAACAATTCATTTTGTTTTTGTTTTTGTTTGTACTGGGAATTGAGCCCAGAGGCATTCTACCTCTGAGTAGAAGTCCTAGTCTCCCAGTCCTACTTTATTTTTTGTTTTGAAACAGGGTATCACCAAACTGCTGAGGCTGGCCTCAAACCTGAGATCCACCTGTCTCGACCTCCCAAGGACTGGGATTAGAGGCATGCACCACCGCGCCCAACTTGTATTGACAATTCTAAACATACAGATGGCATGTGCAAAGTACTTGCAAGTTGGCAACTTTGAAGAAGATGGTTTTCATTTTGCAAAATTCTGGTATATTTAAAAAAAACCAGAAAAAAAAACAAAGAAAATTGGCTGCATTATGGTGAAACTTCAAAAAATTGGTGAGAGGTTTCACTGCTGATTTGACTCTTACCAGGAAGCCAGAACAGCCCCACAACTCAGCTGTTACTCAGAGAAAGGATTGGGACTCAAATGAGTTAGCCATTTTTAAGGACACTTCAGTTTCCAAAGGATTCACCAGATTTTCTACTACATTTCCATTTCCATTGCTTTGCAATTAATTCTGTGAGATCATCTGTTCAACAAGCCTGGGGACTAGTCCTGGGATTCAAAAGGTGAATAGGAAAAGAAGGTGAGTCATTAAAATGCAATTAGAAGAAGGGGCATGGTGATGCATACGTGTAATCCCAGTACTTGGGAGGCTGAGACAGGAGGATCTCAGGCTCACAGCCAGCCTCAGCAACATAGCAAGGCTCTCTAAACTTAGTGAGACCTAGTTTCAAAATAAAAGAGTAAAGCAGGCTCAGAGAGTAGAATGCCCCTGGGTCCAATTCCAGTAAAACACACACACACACACACACACACACACACACACACACACGCAAATGCAATTAGAAGGTAGAAAGCCAAGAGCCAAAAGCAGACTCAGGAGCCAGATCTTAAAACCCTGGTGGCCAGAAGGGCTTTCCCCTTCCTGGTGGAGAGGAAAACCCTGCACAGGGAAAGAAGGGAAAGGGCTGTGTCACCTTCTCGGGACTGTGACATATACCTGAGAAAAACAACTGAAGGGAGGAAAGATTTATTTGGCTCAGGGGTTCCGAGGTCCAGCCCACAGTGAGCAAGCTCCAAGGCAGAACCATCAAGGGGGAGGAAATCTTCTCAGCTCTTGGCAGCCAGGAAGCAGAGAGAGGCAGAGTCCAGGAACAGTCCTCCAGCCCCACTCACCTGTCCTCGGGTACCACCACCTCCCAGGGGTCCATTCCGCTCTCACTGGGTTAATCCACTGCTGAGGTCGCATCCCCCAAAGCCCCACCGTGGACACTGTTGCGCCAGCGACCAAACCTCCGACACATGAGACTTTGGGGCCAGTCCAACCCAAGCCTTAACAAGGACTGAGGGCTGAGGAGAGCAAGCTGAGCAATGATCAGAAACAGAGGAGTTTTCTTTTCCTTCCATCTCCTCAGAAGGAGGGTAAGGGGGGGCAGGGGAGTAATGTGGTGGGAGGCCTTGATAAAAGACAGTCCTGTAAAATAGGACTTAAGAAATACGAGACTTCCTCCTATTGCAGAACAGTGACATTTAGGACAGCGTTCTGACACAATCGTGCTCAGGAGCTCCGGTCTGGAGGGAGCACGGAGGTCCCCAGAGCCACATCACCATAACACACTGCTCTTGTGCGGCGTCCTGGAGGACTCCCATTAGAACTTCAGGCTGTTCGCCCCTCTGCTCAGAAGACATTTCCACTGCCGTCCGGAAGACGAGAACAGCTGGGCTGTTAAAGTCAACACGCTCCACTTCCACACCGGCCAGACTGTGTCATGATTGGAAATGTGAGATGTGCCTTCTGCCGCTTCCCCCATCGAAGCTGAGTGATGCCTGGTTTCCTCCTGCAAACCCCAGCAAAGACCAGTCCCAGTTCAGAGTAAATGCCCCCATCCTGTTGGTGAGAAGAGGTTCCCCGGTGTGGGGGGGGGGAGCGGGGGTCCCTGTAAAATGTTAGGGTTCAGCAGCCCTGTTTGGGGAAGGAGAGTACACCAGAGATGGAGGTGCAGAGAGGGATGCAGAGGGATGAACTAGACATGAAAACAGGCCACATCAACCCCTTTACCCCACACCGGCCGTAGCCCCACCAATCCCCACGCCCACTTGCCCAGAAATCCCATCCTTCAAGGCTTAACTCAAGTCCTGCCTGTTCTTCAAGCATTCCCAGCTACCTCAGGAGTCCCTTGCTCCTTTGACCTCTAGATTTGGGGGTGGGGGGGGGCGGGCGGGGAGGTTACTGGGATTGAACTCCGGGGCATTGTACCTTAGAACTACACCCCTGGCCTGTGTATATGTGTGTGTTACTGGGGATTGAACCCAGAGGCATTCTATCTTCAAGCTATTTTCATTTTCTTAATTTTTTTTTTGGGGGGGGGGGGGTTACTAGGGATTGAATCAGGGCATTCTACCTCTGAGCTACACCCCCAGCCCTATTTTTTATTTTTTTATTTTGAAACAGGGTCTCACTAAGTTGTGGAGGCCCTCACTAAGTAACTGAGGCTGGCCGCGAACCCATATCCTTCGATCTCAGCCACCCTAGTACTGGGATTACAAACGTGTGCCACCATGCCTGGCTTCATTTTCTTAAGTTTTGAAACAGGCTCTTACCAAGCTGTTGAGGCCTCGCTAAGTTGCTGAGGCTAGCCTTGAACCTGTGATCCCCCCATCTCAGCCTCCCAAGGCCTGGGATTACAGGCATGTGCCACCACACCTGGCATTTATGTATGTATGTATGTATGTATGTATGTATGTTTTTGTTTTTTTTTTTTCGGTACTAGGGATTGAACTCAGGGGCATTCTACCTCCGAGCTACACCCCCAGCCCTATTTTTTATTCTTTATTCTGAAACAGGGTCTCACTAAGTTGTGGAGTGCCTCACTAGGTAGCTGAGGCTGGCCGCGAACCTGGATCCTCCGGTCTCAGACTCCCAAATGGTGGGATTACAAGCATTCGCCACCATGCCCGGCTGTATGTATGTATTTTGAAACAGAATCTCACTAAGTGGCTGAGGCTGGCTGGCTGCAAACCGGCAATCCTCCTGTCTCAACCTCCCTGGTACTGGGATTACAGGTGTGTGCCATCTCGCCCAGCTCTCTTCCCTTCTTTGAGGCTGAGCTGTGGTTTGCCAGCAGCCATTCTCTGCAGCTCTGCTGTGGGACTCAGCTGTCTTTCCTGAAGCTGCTTTTTCTCCCTTTCCCTTCAATCCCCATCTCCTCCTTTAATCCCTTTCTGAAGTCCCTACTCTTCCTTCCTCTCCACTCATTGCTTCAGACTCCCTCCCCCACGTCCACCTGGGGTCTTGCAACTTGTTCAGACTCTGCCACCTGGGAGGGACCAAGAATGGGTCTGCTCTGCGCCCCCATTTCTGCTACTGGGTATGTGGGGGGGACAGTTCCTCTGGATCCACATGAGGGAGGAAACACTTCAGATTCCACCATTCCAGTTGGCAGTTACGTCCCCCCCCCCCAAATATCTAAACAGATCGGACATGTCTCAAATAGCGAGAATTAGTTTCCTGCCAAAACTCATTGCCAGGGCTACCGAAGAGACACATATTTCCCCAATTACGCTAATTATGAACTAATTGCTCTTCCAAGAGTCTTTGTCCCCTCCTAGTCTTCCTGAAGGGAGCAGGATGCCCGGCCCAGGGTTCCCTTCCCAATTCCTGGGCTTCTGCCTGATTTGTTTTTGGAGGCAGAGTGGGTGGGCGGGGAATACAGAACTATCTTGCTACCCAAACAAGTTCCATATTTTTTCCTCCCTAGCAAGAATGTAAATTTTACCCCCTCCTCCCCCACCCCCAGGACCTGGCACAGAATCGGGCACTCGTAATGGTTAAGAGCTAGCTACACCACACAGCAGGGCCTCCACCCTGGTGGAGGCTGAGACGCCACGCTGCCTCTGCTCCACGCCAAGTCCTTCCTCCATTCTGCAGCCTCCCAGGACTGTCATCTCCCCAAGGTCCCCCCCCTCCCCACCAGGTCCTCAGAGAGAGTGACAAAACCCGCTCTTGGATCTGGGGGTGGGAGAGTGGGGTGTTCAGAGCCAGCAGAGACCCCGCCCCTCACCCTTGCCATACAAGACCTCCTAGCAAGTGCCCAGCCCCTCAGGCAAAAAACAGTGGGCCATTTAACATCTGTGACAATGTCATCAGCAGCTCCGTCCTAGCCTTTGCCAAGTCATTTGACCCCCAGCCAGCACCCAGACAGTGGCCGGGGAGGAGGCCAGTCCAGGAACCCTCTTCCTCAGACATAATTTGGCTGAGAGTTAGGACAGGGAGCATTAATAATTTCTATTGTTTTTTTTTTTATTGAAAAGACTCATGCCACAGGGCCAGTAGAGCCTGCCAGGGCCTCACACCCAGACTGAGCCCTGACTCGGGACCAGCAGATGCCTAAGCGCATTGGTTAGCATGGCAACTTTTTTTCTTTTTCTTTTCTTTTTTTTTTCAGTAAAATATTTTTGCAGAATCCTAACATGGAAAACCAGTGAAAATGACGGAGGTTGCCAGGGGACCAAGAGCCCCTATCTCTCTGGCCCTCCTCCTGAATCCTTGTCACACGCTCCCCCGAGCGGTCCACACACGCGTCCTCAGAGCAAGAGTGGTCCGCCAGGCAGGAAAGCGCACCCCCGATTTGTTCTGTATACGGCCCCTTGAAGTGAGCCGCTTTCTCTTTGAGAGAGTAAATAGTGGGCCTGGGGATCCGAATGAAGCCTGACAAGGAACCTGCCAACATTTCCAATGCGCACAGTCTTTAAATATTCAAACGCCAAGATGTTGAAAGATCTTTGACTTTTCTCTCTCTCTCTCTCTCTTTTCCCTCCAAATGTCAACAAATACTGCTTTTGCTGAGTGGAGAGTATGGCCTTGCCTTTCCTGGTGAAATAAAAGAGAAGTGATGTGAGGAGGGAAAAGAGGAGAGGAGAAAGGCTAAGGATACTCAAGGGTGTTCTGAGGGAGGACCCAGAAGAGGCGATGGGGGCGGAGGGGTTGGAGAGTCACAGCCTGGCGTGGTGACACGTTGGGCTCTTCAGTCATGCCGTTCATTGTGCAGAGGAGGAAGCTAGGGCCTCAGAGGTGAACAGAGGTTAGTTTGCAATGCCACGTTTAACAAAAATAAGGAAAACTAGAGTTCAACGTTTCTGGTGCCTGGACCAAAGTTGCTTCTTCTATGATTTCCTTAAAGAAATAAGGGGTTCTTATACACTGAGAAGAAAGGACCCCCAGATCTGATTCAGTCTATCCAGAAGCATTTACTGAGTCCCCATTGTGTATCCTTCAATGCCTTGAGTGGTAGGGAATAGACACAAATAAGACACCACTCCTGCCCTGAAGGAGTCTAGAGACAAACAGGAAAACAAACTCTGTGCTCCAGTCCAGTAAGCGTCCCAACTGCGCTGTGTGTGTGTTACCTCACAGGCGTAGGCAGACCAGAAGCATAATTGATAGGAACCAATGCAAAATAAAAACGCAATGCGGGGCCTCCATTCAAAAACAATTAAGAATATTGAAACAGCAATGGTAGAACACGAAACTAAATGCAGACCCCTTCAGTGTACAGCACAACTATATAGGCCGCGTGTCAATGAAGCCCCCAACACCTGGGTAGTCAGAGGTCATTCCACAGAGGAGGTGCTGCTAGACCCAAGACCAAAAAGACAAGAAGTCAGTAGTGAATACAAGGAACATTCTAGAAAAATATGTCTAAAGACACAAGAGGTAGAAGCACACAGGATATTTGGGAACTTGAAACAAGTTCGGCGAGGCCAGGAGATGAGACAAGGAGGGAGCGGGCCCCCAGCCTGAAGGCTGCTTTCAACCCTGCTAGAGAGTTGTTGGCGTGTGGATATTGGTGAGCTGTTGAAACTGCCTGGAGCTATGATCTAATGGGTAATTTAGAAAAGGAGTCTGGGCAGCAGGGGGAGCGTGGATCAGAGGAAAGCAAGCCTAGAGGTAGACCCAAGTTACGAGGTCCATGTCATAATCCAGCAGCGATCGAGGAAGAAACATCCAGGTGGCATCCAAATATTTAGGAAAGAGTTCTTGGCCAGCAATTGAGGCTTGGGGGGCAATTGTAGTCTGGAGTGTGGACGTGGTTCCCTGGCATGAGAATGAGAGCGAATGCCAAAACTAAAGAGGCAGCTGGAGGAGAGAGACTTCAAAGGAGGAGCAAGTGTTGGAAGGGAGAGGATAATCAAAAGGTAGCATCGCGTTATTCAAGAGAGGAGCAGGAAGGAAGGAGTGAGCCGCTTGTAAAATAACAAGAGTCAAGATAAGGACTAGATTGCCTAATGTAACCGAGGGAAGCAACAGAAGGTACATGGTCCGAAGATGGAGACCTGGCCGTGATGGTTTCTGTACGTGATGTGATCTCTGCCCCAGCCAAGCTTTCTGCTATTCTTTGAGTACACACACACACACACACACACACACACACACACACACACACACACACACCCCAACCTCCTCCTTAACCCATTTCCCCTGCACAGAGACAAACCACAAATGCGACCCCTGTCATACTCGGCAATAGGAGCCAGCAGTCCACACCGATTCTGGCTTGCTTACAGCTGGCAGAGGGAGCTCTTGGCTTGGTTTCCCTCCATCATAGGTAGCAGATGCCCACACCATCTCTGTTAGCTAAATATTCTTCACATCTGCCCTGATTGGGGAAAAACTGAGGCTCAGGCAGGTTAAATAATATGCTGATAGACGCCCTCCCCAGCCATCAAATGGTAGCGCTGGGATTCATAACCAGCTCCATCTAAGTCCAGAGTCAGATCCGCTTTGTGCCAGTGTTCCATCTGTCACGCCCCTCTCCCACAGTGCCTTGTGGGTTTCCATGCAGATAGGACCCCTGCTGGTCCACCCATAAACAGTGGATGTCCGGTGATGGAAATGCACAGCTGACCCCTGTGAAACCCTGAACTCCAGGGAAAGGCAAGCGGCTAATGCCAGTTTTGCAAATCTCGTAAGTTTCAGGTGAGCCGTCTAGTTGGGTGGAAGATCCAGAGCTTTTTCATTCTCTGAACTGGATTACTGGTTCCTGGGAAATGGTCATGAATAAGCATGCTTGCTGACTGCAGGCTTTGCTTATGTTATTGAATAGCAGGTGATCCTCATGGGTTTAGGGGAGCGGAGCAACCTAAACATTGCTCAGAAAAGGGGAGACGCTGCATGGAACCACGTACAAATGACCTGCATTCAGTCTCCTGTGAGATAATGTCCAGGAAGTGATAAACACGCTCTGGGTGTTCCAGTGCACCACCCCACACAGCCATGAGGCAGAGGGGGTGGAATGGTGGGAGTTTACTCCCTGGCCTCACCTGCACAGTGGTTCTCAGCATGTGGCCTGTGCCAGCAGCAGCTGGAAATTTGTGAGAAATGCAAATGTGCGGCCCCATTCCAGAACTGCTGGGTCGGTCTGTGGCTTTTGAGGGCTTTGTTGTGTTAACATATATTAATTGCACATGTGTCTGGGTTCCAGTGGATCTGTGACTTACCAAGCCCTCCAACTGATTCTGGTGTGTGCCAAATTTTAAGAGCCACTACACTATAATTCCATACAGACTCAAAATTGGGTAGCCAGGCGCGGTGGCGCACACCTGTAATCCCAGTACTTGGGAGGCTGAGATAGGAGGGTCGCAGGTTCTCAGCCAGGCTCAGCAATATAGAGAGGCCCTCTGCAACTTAATGAGACCCTGTTTCAAAATAAAAAATAGAATAAAATAGGGCTTGGAGTATAGTTTGGAGGTAGAATCCTCCTGGGTTCAATTCACAATACCACAAAAAAATAGACGGGCAGATCTGACCCTCTAACTAAGAGAAAGTAGGAACCTTCTGCCTTTAAAGAGAAGCATGTGAGACGACTATCCACTGTACAGTGTAACAAACCTGGAATTATATCCCAGCTCAGCCACTTACTAACCATGTAAGCAGATCACTTAACATTTCCAAGAAGCAGTTTCATCATCTGTGAAGTAGGAATCATGAAACCTGATACAGTGCCCGGCATATAGAAGGTACTAAACAAAAAGCAAGTGCTATAACAATGTCCCCTGTCAATTAATAGCGGGTCACAACACTCAGTAGCCATCGATTACCGTTCCATCTCTCAGAGACACAACAAACACCCACACAAGGGGACTGATGACATGCCCAGGGGTGAGGGGACTTGCCTGGGTGCCAGGATCAGAGGGATCCGAAGCCAACAGGCACAGTTGGGGAGCAACAGATACAGAACCCAGCTCCAGATCTTTGGGAACAGAATGTCACGAGGAAAGGCTGCTGGGATTCTGCACAGCAACACTTCCTAATAATCCATTCCTTTGAAAATCTTCAAGTGCCACGCTGACGTGCGATGCAAAACTAATCAAGACTTCTAAGTGCAAGCCTCCTGCCGTCACAGAGCTGAGCGAGCTCCTGCAGGACACTGGCCGGGTCCCCCCAGAGAAGAGGCAGAAAGAGGAGGAGAAGCAAAGCGCAAGGGCAGAGCAGAGCCCGCATGCAGAGTGGGAAGGTGGGGACTACGATGGGGGTCCGAGACTCACAGAGGGCTTCTCAACATTAATGCATGTAGGAGGCGCTCTTATTAAAATGCAGATTCTGACTCAGTATCTTTGGGCTGGAGCCTGACACTGCATTTCTTCAAGCTCCTGGGAAACGCTGATGCCGCACTTCCAGTAGCACTTCAGGATATTTAGGATAGTGATAATATAGCACACAGTTTGAATGCCTGGATTCCACGAAATCAAATAGAAACTTTTTTTTTTTGGTACTGGGGATTGAACTCAGGGGCATTCTACCTCTGAGTTAAAGTTACACCTCCAAGCCCTTTTCATTTTGAAACACTCTCACTAAATTGCTGAGGCTGGCCTCGAACCTGAAACCTTTTTGCCGCCTCCACCTCCCAAATACTAGGATTACAGGCATGTGTCACCATGCCCAGTCCACATAGGAACACTTTTACATTGTTGGTGGGAGTGTAAATTAGTACAACCACTATAGAGACCAGTATGAAGGTTCCTCAAAAGACTAGCAATGGAAACACCATACGATCCAGCTAAATCACCCCTTGGAATCTTTCCAAGATAATTAAAAATAGAATACTCTAGTGATGCATGCATACCCATGTTTACAGAAGCACAATCGACAAAGCTAAATGATGGAACCAGCCTAGGTGTCTAGCAACAGGTAAATGGAGAGAAAATGTGGTGTACGCACGCGATGGAATTTTACTCAGACATAAAGAAGGACAAAATTATGTCATTTTCAGGAAAATGGATGGAACGAGAGAATATTATGCTAAATGAGATCAGCCAGGCTCAGAAAGTCAAGGTTTATATGTTTCCTCTCACATGTGGAAGCTAGAGAGAAAATATGAAACATAAGGGGCTTTAGATAAATGAGGAGAGAGAGATCAGTAAATTAGTGAAAGGGGATTGGGGGAGGGAGGGAGGGAAAGGAAAAAGGAGGATTGAAGAAGAAAACAGTTCAAATAATGTTATGTCCATATACACAGGTATCACTACCCAGCTCACTAACGTGTAGGGAGGGAGGAGTGTGGAGAGAAATACACCAAGCAGTGTGTGCGTGTATGTTTGTATCACTTTGAATCTCATTATAATGTACAAGTATAATGCACCAATCAAAGCATAATAAATAAAAAGAAAAGCCTAGATTCCGATCCTGATTCTGTGTGAGGCGTCCTTAACCTCTCTGAATTTGTGTCCTGGTCTGCAAAACAGGAACACCATGCCTCTCTCCCACAATTCCTTTAAGACTTCCCAAGATCATGGACATTAGTACTTAGCATAGTGCCTGCCCCCTGGTAACCCCTTAAATGGTGGCAGCCATGACAAACATCATCCACAAGCCACAATGAGGGGCTGTCCACTCTGAACCTGGAAGGACACAGTCCTGGTCACTGGGACTTCCCCGCTGTCTCTCCAGCTCCTACTCTGGCTATTCGGTCTTTTTCCACACTGAAACTTGGGCATTTCCATGATGGGGCTTTGGCCCTCTGCCCTGCTCTCTCTTCTCCCTTCCCTGGCCCCCCTCCCATTTGTTATGCCAGTTCTCACTCCAAGAAGACGAAGCCCACTTCTCCACCTATTCCTGATCCCTTCCCTGATTTAGATGCTAGTTTCCTTGTTGCTGCTTGGAAACCCACTGCTCTATTCAACTTGGGTAAAAACAGCATTGTTTTCAGGTCACTCTGCAAAACCAACACAGCCCCTCACTTCCCTGACCACCAGCGCTGCCTCCCTCTCAGCTTAGACCATGGACTCAGCCTCCTTCTCAGCTTAGGACTCTGCCTCCCTCTCGGCTTAGACCATGGGCGCTGTCTCCCACACCTGCCACGTGTCCCTGGTACAGTTGATGCTGCAACTAGCTGTGTTTGCGTCCCTCTCCACCTCTGGAAGTCACTAGACCTATGGTGGCTAAATTTCAGTCTGAGAGCTTGTGATCCAGGACATTGTTGAGGGAGCTGTGCGTGTGAGGACTGATGGCCCAATGGGCCAGAGGACCACTTTACTCTTAGCTGGACCATCACCAACCTCTCTGGCCACAGAGCTCAGTAGAGCTCAGCAGAGCATGGAATTCACACTAGGAGTCCAGGGAGAGGCTCTTGGCTCTGCTGAGCCTGAATCCAGACCTCAGGGGTCTTAGCCCCACGGACCAATTCATGAGGAAAAGGAACCCAAGACCCTGATGAAAATCCCTGAGAAAAGAGGAAGAGAGAAGAGAAGGGGAGCAGAGAGGAAGAAAGGGGAGCAGAGGGGAAATCAAGGTAAAGAAAAAGAAGGAGAAAAGGGAGGAGAGAGTAAGAGAATACTTCCTCTTATAATTAGATATAAAATGTCCCCTAAAGAGCTCACTTATTAATGTTTGGAGCTGATGTAATTGAGGCATGAGGGTTGTAATCCCAGCACTAGATAAATCCATCCGGATGGAATTACCTGGATGGTGGCCTGCGCCAGTGTGGCCTTGGGGGTTATGTATGGCTCCTCCTCCTCCTGCTCTCTCTCTTGCTTCTGGTTTCCATGGTGTGAGGAGCTCAGCCCACATGCTCTCCCTCTCTCTGTCTCTCGCCACCATGCCCTGACGTCTGCAGTTCTGGGCCTCCCACAGACTGAACCTGAAACCGTAAGAAAATAAACCTTCTTCTTTCCTCTAAATCACATGGTCAGGTCTTCAGCTTATGGCTCTGAGGATGCTGATTGGAACACTTTTTTTGCTCCAAATCCTCTTGCTCTCTTCCTCCACACTTTATGATATAGATTAGCTTACCTTTTTCTCAACAAATAATAATCCTTTCTCTTTGGAGGGAAAAGGATTTTAAAAAATTGGACTAGATGACATGATTATTCTTGATGAGACAGAGGAGATTTATAAACACTCCCAATTTAATAAATGTATGCTCTTGCACAGGAACAGGGTCTAACACTATGCCTCAAACAATGCAAGTGCTTAATAAAATTGAGAATAATTGTAAAATAAAATAGGGCAGAAGAAAATACCTAGAAACAGCCAGGCGTGGTGGCGCACGCTTATAATCCCAGTACTTGGGAGGCTGTGACGGAAGGATAGCAGGTTAGCAGCCAGCCTCAGCTACTTAGTGAGGTCCTCCGCAACTTAGTGAGACCATTTCAAAATAAAGAATAAAAATTGGGCTAGGGGTGTAGGTTGGAGGTAGAATGCCCCTGGGTTCAATCCCCAGTGCGAAGGAAGGAAGGAAGGAAGGAAGGAAGGAAGGAAGGAAGGAAGGGAGGGAGGGAGGGAGGGAGGGAGGGAGGGAAGGAAGGAAGGAAGGAAGGAAGGAAGGAAGGAAGGAAGGAAGGAAGGAAGGAAGGAAGGATTGGTAGCCCTTTTATCCACCAGCCCTCCATCCACCCTCAGACAGAGCTATCTGTGGCTTTGGGGTGGTGGGTGGGAGGGAAAGCAAGGAATTAACTTTTCTAGGAAGCAATGGGTTTGACATTCAAGTTTGACTTTTTAAATTCACAGGAAAAACAATAATTTCAAAAACCTTGGCATTCTAGCACCAGCGCCAGGCACTGAGAAAATGAGAATCTTTCCAAACTCCATAGAGTAGGCAGCATGGAGCATGAGAAGTGTCTTCCAGTTAGCTCCAGGAGGAGAAGCTCAAGGGAATGGCAGGGGAGAAGAGAGTTGCATGCAGGTAAGAGTCCCGGGAGGCACATCCAGGTCCCTGACCAGCCAGCTTCCTCCCAGAATACCAAGTAAGAAGGAAAAAGACCCCTTCTCTCTTCAGGGGATCCTCAGCCCTATCGGGGTGCAATGCCTACCATACACATACACAAGTGTCACCCAGAGGACCACTGGGGCCAGGAGGAATGGAGGCGGGGTATGAATTGGTTGGGCGGTGGGCAGAGTCACAGGGACTGATCCCAGAGGAGGAACTGATGTAGAATAGAATAAGTAGGTAGAAAGGAGACAGACAGGAAGGGGAAGCGAAATATAACTTTAATATAGAAAACCTGGAACTGAAGTGCTTCAGCCTTCACTCCACAAATCGGTTCTCTTTCCCAGGCCTGACTCTCCCAAATTCCTGGGAAATCTGTAAACCTTAGAGTTAACTAAAAGAATGTATAATTGCCCGGTGCATTGATAGCAAGACAGGTATGATATTTTGAAAAAAAAATCTATAATTTAGGATACTTTCCAGCTTATCTATCAATCAGCTAATGAGGACCCCAATCAGCCTGAGGACTGCCTCAGGGACTACTGGACTGAGATCATCCACCTTAAAGCTGACCAGACTACCTGACCACCATAAACTGCCTCAGGGACTACCAGACTGAGATCATCCTTACACATACCTCCACTAACCCATCCCTCACAAAAGTCCCCTATAAGAAGAGAGCCCTGAACTCCTCCAAACGCTCTTCCTCATCTTGAGGTGGCCCACATTCTCTCTTGAATATGTATTTCTTCATTTTTCCCTTTTCCCAAATAAACCTCGGTCCATGTCTCTGACTGGCACGTGCTGAAATTCTTTTCTGTAGTATTAGCCAAGGACCCTGCAGATCCTGAGTGCCTGCGCAGTAGGAGAGGAGGAGACAGGAAAATAATCCAGACAGGAAGTTCAAATCTTAAAATAACTGGGTTTTCATTGTTTAAGGAATTAGTGAAAAGAGACTACAAATTAAGCCTGAATTTCACTGAGCTACCTCTAAATGTCAAGATTAAGTCTTTACACAAAAGCCAAAACAGGACTGGTATGGTTATAGCTAAAGGGTGCCACGTGTCTGTACATCTGCTTTGTGGCTGAGCTGCAAACCCACTACATGCCTTGGTTTGGGACAAAAGAAAGAGAAAAACAGATCAAGTATTTCCCATCAAGAAACGGAGAGGCCCGCAGGAAGCCAGTCGTTACACAGGAGAGGCCAGGAGCAATTGCAGGTCAGTGTGTGGTCAGGAACGAGAAGGAAAGAGACAGGAGGAAAGAGAGGAAGACCTTACCCCCGAATCCTCTCTCCTGCCCCGGACACTCTCATCACTAACTCAGCATTTTGAAATGAATTCTATTGTTTCATCCTTGCATTCACTCTTAATCCTTTTTCAAATGCAAAGACCTTTGAGAGGAGTCTATGAAGTTGCTAGTCTATTAATTTGAGGAATTTAATAACTCTCAATCCACTCAAACATCACCAAGCAGGAATATTCTAGGAGAACCCAGCACCTGCTCAGGTTGGCTCCCAACCTAAACCTGACTGGTCAGCAAGTTTGCCGGGGGTTGCCCTGGCCTATGTCATAGCACTTGAAACTTGGCAGAAGCTTAGAGTGACCCTGTAGGAACCCTCTGACCTTGGGAATCGGGGAGTATAGAGAGCTCTCAGCACCCCAGTGACTCCTGGAACAAACTTGAGGCTTTTCCTTAAACTCAAGGGATCATCTTAATGTCCAGCAGGAAATGAGGTCCTTCTTCCAACAAGGACAGAAGACCCAGTTAGCCAGAAACACCTCTTCCTCGCAGGAAGGACTGACTGTGGCATTGTGATTAAATCCCTGGCTCTGAAGTCCAGCAAAACAGATTCGGCCACTCATCATGTCCCTTAGCTTCCCTGAACCTAGAAGAAAAAATGCAGCTTTCTTGTGGAGCATGGTGAAACCAGATAGTGCCATCTGCAGCAGCTTTGCAACAGGCTGCGCCTGCTACCTCCCAGAGTTCAGAGAGAGGAGAGGGCTGCTAGCCAGCCTTGGCCCCTTGAGCCAGGCAAGTTAGCCACGCTGGTGCTAGACAGGACATCACCTGGGAGCTTGTTAGACCTGCAAATTCTTGGGCTCTGCCCCAGACCTAGGGGACAAGACCTATAAGAATCTGAGTTTAACAAATTTCCAGATGGTTTTTATGCACACTCGGGCTTGAGAAGCACCGCTCTGCAGAATCACAGATAAGCTCGATGTCATCCATGGTGTGTGAATAGAGTGTTTGAGGAGGAACAGGCAGGGGTGTTGAGTTCTTGCTAGCAGGGTAGTCTTCGGCAAGCCCCTTCATTCTCCAGGGGCAGGTGATACCTGTCTCAGATATCTTCTAAGACTGAGAACAGCATCTAATAATACGCCCAAAGGGGCTTTGCGATGCATAAAGCAACAGGGAAGTAGAAGAGAGCATTATTATCACCCCCACTTTTGTAACAGAGCCCTTGAAAAGGAAAACAGCCAAGTCCTTGGCTTCTCTGCTCTGCTCTTGGCAAAACTCTCCTATCACTCTAGGAAGATTGCAAGAATGCTGACCCAGAATCCCCTGCAGGTTGCCTTGGAAAAGCAAGCTAACTGACAGCTAGAACCACTACACAGTGCATCGTAAGATACCCTCAGCTCAGACCCGACAGCTCCTACCCATGGTTTCTGCAGTGCACAGTCAGCCCAGGACAGAGGGCAGCCTGGGCCTCAAGTGCTTTCTGCTAATGAAGCATGGCTTCCTGGGGGCCCCAGGATTTGAATGAAGACCAGTGGGTAGAAGCTATGAGGAGTCGGGTTTCATGTCCAAACAAGGAAGAACTCTGCATATGTCAGAGCTGCCCAAACCTGGTGCACCCCTCCCTCCCTAGCAGGAAAGCAGGTAGACCCCAGGCCCAGTGGGTCATGAGTCATGAGCCCTCTGGTAGAGCTATGTTATCATTTCCCCTTCCCAGCTTCGGTCTTCTCCAAATTGCTCCATATTCCCTTCTCTCGCTCTGTAAGTATTCGTTCATGATGTGCTTTGTGTCAGCCCTGTCCTAGCCACTCAGGATGAAGAGCCTGGCTCTGACCAGACCTCCATTCTAATGCACAGTATAGCCTGTCTACTAAGTAAGCATGAACGGCCTCTCTGAACAAGTGATATTGTAGGCTGAGATCTGAAAGGAGTACTCTGGGATCACGTGGTTCCTGAGGACCCTTTCTGGTCCCAGCCAGCCGTAAAAGATGACCTCAGGGGGAACACAGCCTGCAGTCCCCTCTAGATCCAGCTGGCCTCGGGTCCCAGGCATGAGACGCACCCCTGAGAAGCAGGCCTGCTCATTGTCTTGTGCTCCAGATAAAATATTGATTAGGGAATTTAAAATTTTGAAATGATTTAGGAGGCCCGAGACGGGGACGTAATGTGCTGTGCCGGGCTGCGTTCTGAGTCATCTATCTCCTGTCGGCAAGCAGCAAGAAACTGACAGAATCAATACTGACGTGTCTGGAGACAGGCTTAACTCATTTCCTTTCCCCGGGCTCTGGCTGGAATGGGTCAGCCCCAGGCCATGGACGCCGAGGCCGGGGCCTGCACCCCAGCTGCCTGGCACCAGGAGGCAAGCTATTGGGGTGCACCTGCTGCCACTGCCTCCGTTGGCTGATGCAGCGCTCTCTGCTAATGTATCCAGTCATCTAGAACCTTCCACTCTCTCCTTTCCCTTTCTAAGGGTCTAATAAGATCTTTTGGCCTGTGGCATGAAAGAAAAATAATAAGCTTGAGAGGGCAGTGGTTCATGCCTGGAATCCCAGTAATTGGGAGGCTGAGACAGGAGGATGGCACGTTTGCAGCCACTAGCGCATAATATCTTAGTGAGACCCTGTTTCAAAAGAAAAACTAAAACAGAGCTGGGAGTATAGCTTAGAGATAGAATGTCCCTGGGTTCAATCTCCAGTACCACAATTATTATATAATTGTTGTTATAACAATAATAGTTTCCTCATTTTGTATACCAGGAATCTTAAAAGAACCATCATTGCTTAACTCCCCAGGGCCTCAATTTCCTTATCTGGAAAAGGAAGATAATAATACCTTTCTCATAAGGTCGATGTGAGATTACACAGGATACATGAATGCACAGAATGCCACCAAATTGGACACAAAATGGGTAAAATAGTAAGTTTCATATCATGGACCTTTTGCCACAATAAAATATACTAATAAGCTGGGCACAGTGGTACGCGCCTATAATCCCAGTACTTGGAAGACTAAGACAGGAGGATTGCAAGGGTTAGAGCAATTTAGTGAGGCAATTTGGCAAGGCCCTGTTTCGAAATGAAAAATAAAAAGGACTGGGGATGTAGTCCAGAGGTAGAATGCCCCTGGGTTCAATCCCCAGTACAAAAATAATAACAACAACAACAACAATAATAGTCATTGTCATCAAGGTTAAAGCAGGTACACTACATTGCATAGAACAGAGAAGGATTTCCATAAATAGGAGCTGCTGAAAGCTTAGTTAGTAACAAGTAACACACCCAAGGGAACAAAGCTTCCAAGTGACAGAGCCACATCTGAACACGGGTCGGCCTGGGTAAAACCGGAACACAGTCCTCCCAGCAGCGCTGGGCGTCAGGAGCAAGGCCAGGCGCGCCCGTTCGCTGGGCTCTCTGGGCTGCTCCTCGCCTGGTCTCAGGCCGGCATCCCAGGAGCAAGGCTCGCATCGCTCAGAGAGGTTAATAAATATGTCACTCCCAAGGAATGGCATGCCTCCCTCCTGCCTCGCGCATGGTTCCATACACCTGAAGCATTTATTAAACAGGCTGAGAGGCTTGAATAGGAATTTAATTTCCCTAGCTCAACACTGGTGTGTACAGCAGGCAAATAGAATTACTTGTTTAATCTTCCCCGGCACATCTACTCAGCTTTGGGTGGCCGGCAAGCCCCAACAACGGTGACATCGCAGCCTTTAGGATACTAAGGATCCTACTTCCTATGACAAGAAAAGGCCCATCTGTGAGTCCTTCTAAGTCAGAATTTCTTTCATGACAAATTTATCTTACTAAGGACAGATGTACTAAAGCCACTTTTACCCTGGATGTGGACCTGCTCTCTCTTTTCTCAAGCCAAGTCTCCAACCCTCGAATTCTCAAATCTTAGTGCGGCATTTATTTCTTTAATCTTGATGTATTGTGTGAGTGTGTGTGTGTGTGTGTGTGTGTGTGTGTTTGCTGGGGACTGAACCCAGGGCCTCATGCATGCTAGCCAAGTGTGCTTTCCCCCTGAGCTGTATCCCCCATAATCTATCTTTTATTCAATCCCTTCTATAGTCTGCCATTTTTTCTCTATGCATCATATGCATTCATTCATTCAAAAGCTTTGTTGAGCACCTACTGCCTGACAGGCGCTATGGCCCATTCAGAAAGATGACTAAGACAGAGCCTTTGCCCTCAATGGATTCACAGACCAGCAGGAAAGACAAACACAAAAGCAAAGCAGGGCAACACAGAGGTAGGAGCGACATGGCTGGGGGCGTCAACAGAGGGAGCGGGTCATTCTCCCAGAGGAGTTAGGAGTAGCATCTGAGTGCAACTTTTGAAATATGTCTTCATTTTAAGCAGAGGACCCAAGTGGACTGAGTTTTTTTTTTAATAATAATAAAAAAACCACCCCAGAGATGAGAGATGAGCATACGGGCAGCGGCATGGAGCTGAAGAACAGGATGGCTGGTTAGGACCTGAGGGTCGTTTGGCAAAGCTATAGCATGGGGTGCAGGTAGCATGCAGGGATGGGGTTGGGTGGCCAAATATAGCTGATGAAATTGTTGGTAACCAGCTACGGAGGGCTGGCTTTCACCAGGACAATAATCTCTAGCTGCTATTTATTGAGATAGTGCTTCAGGCATTATATATATATATATATATATATATATATATATATATATATATATATATATATCTTGATTCTTAAAGGAAAAGATATTTTGAGCAGGATCAGTGCTGTTCTAATACATGGCCAATCCAAAATGCAATCCCTTTTATCCTTATAATATATATGAATATATATTGTTCCCTTTTATCCTATACTCATAATATATATGAATATATATTACTCTCTTTTATATATACACATAGTATATATGAATATGTGTGTGTGTATATATATATATATATATATGTTACTCACTTTTATCCTTATACTCATCCCTACAAAATAGATATTATCCCATTTTTCAGGTATTAAATCATGGCTCAAAGGGGTCGGGAATGGGGAACGGTTTTTACAGAGTGGCAATGTGATTTAATTTACACTTTAGAAGGATTCCTCAAGTGGAGAATAGATTATCAAGGTAGGAATATGAAGGCAGGGAAACCAATTAGAAGACTACTGTAATAGCCCAGGTGTGGAGTGTTAATGGCCTAAATTAAAGCAAAAGCAGAAAGGTTCAAGAGTTGGGTGGAGGAGAAGATAATGAGTTCATTTTGCATTTCTGGGCCATTTCCTCGAATTTTCAAATCTTTGTTTCTGGAGTTCAGTGGCAGGGCATTGTTTCTGCTGACTTTCTAAGCTCAGAGACACAACAGGTAGAGTTTCTGCAGAGAAGGCTCCAAGAGGAAGAAGAAAATGCATGCTTATTCACTGCGTCTCTCCTTTATAGGATGTCAGGGACACCGAGGGCAATGTTTTCAGTGAGGATGTGTTTGTTTTGTTTCTGTGTGAGAAAGATCACTTTCTTTCATTTTCCTATATTTTCCTAACTCTATGGCAGAAAGACCAACGCCCATCTCCAATACTGAGCAGTGACCCAAAGCTCTGTTCCAGCAGGACATAAGTGTATCTTTGTAAGTTCATGAACTCAGGAAAGATCTGCTTTCCTCCTTAGAGATCACAAGGTAAAATGAACTGGGTAAAGAAAGCAATCCATTTCTATAAGATCCTCCAAGGAAAGAATAGTGTGATAGATTGCAGGATTGTTCGCAAGTGTTTGCTTTCTCTGTCTGTGAGAGTAATGTGCCTACTGACCATTGACCATCCATTTACAGAGCTCTTTGTGAGAGTATATTCCCTGCCCTGTTGACCTTGGGCTACGTGTGACTTGCTTTGGCCAAGTGAATGTGGACCAAAGTGACATCTGCCGTATTCTACATAAGAGCCATTGAATGATTCTACGCGCCTCTTTTTGTGTTTTCCATAAAAACAGTTATCCCATACGCTGGCTGCTTCTTCCATCTTGCTTCTTAAAGGAAAAAGATATTTTGAGCAGGATCAATGCTGCTCCAACACAAGGCCAATCCAAAATGCAATCAAGAAAATAAACTTTTGTTGCCAGCCACTGAGATGCGTGGGTTGCTTGTTACTGCAACATGACGTGCAGAAAACGATCACAGGTGGGAACCTAGTACACAAGGTTCCAAGAAACAGGCGTGTGGAGCCAGGTATGGTGGTGCAGACCTGTAATTCTAGTACTTCAGAGGCTGAGACAGGAGGATCATGGCTTTGAGCACAGCCTCAGCAACTTAGCAAGGCTCTCAGCAACCTAGTGAGACCCTGTTTCAAAACAAACAAGAAAAAAGACTGGGGGTGTAGCTTAGAGGTAGAACACTCCTGGGTTCATTCCAGAAAGTGTGTGTGTGTGTGTGTGAGAGAGAGAGAGAGAGAGAGAGAGAGAGAGAGAGAGAGAGAGAGAGAGAGAGAGAGAGAGAACTTTAATGTTTAAGATTTTACCCACCAGAATGGAAGCTGTGGACAAATGACTAAAGGAGATGGGATTTTCATTCTTCCAAAGTCATGGACCATTTAGAGCAATGAAATAGTTTCCTAGCTTGCATGCACTGCACAAAATCTCTCAGATATCTCATGAAAGGCCTTTGAGCATCATCTTTCTATTAGGGTAGAGACACTGGTAGGGTTTCCAAGTTCCCTTTATTGAAATTATTCAGTTGAAGTCGAATACTGAATAAATCTAGAAAGTAAGATTGAGCTAGCCAATTGCATGCTTTAGTTTTTTTTTCTTTTTCTTCCACTTACACATTTGACCGTTTCAATCTATAAAACACCAAGACAGTAGACCATCTGCCACTTAAGTTTCAGCAGGGGCACTTAAGGCAGACCACGCTTCTTGCCTGAGGAGAGCTATCTTTCTTCTTAGGTTAGCTTATCCAAGAGAGACAAAGAGAAGAGTTTTTGTATTATCCAGGAGACATTGCTTGAAGGAGCTTCATGCTTTAACAGAGATTCCTCTTTAGAAATGAGAAAATTGAAGGTGAAATGTGACTTAGAGTCAGGCCTGCTGTGGCACCTGGCACATAATAGATGCTCAATAAATAAGTGTTGGATAGATGAATGGACTGTTGGAAAACTGCATCAATGAGAGCTCAGTGGACTATGACTGGCAGGACTGGCCCTGTACAGCATGTTAAATGCACTCTTCAGCAGGGTGGGTTGTGTATCGACCATTCATACTTCAGTTTATTCAGCTCCGGATTTGATGTAACTACTTCTGATGAAGCTGGACATGGGGGAGATAAAGCTGGTATAGGCAGGTAGACAGCCTCTGCCCTCTGAGAGCCTTCAGTCTAAGGCGAGCCCCTCTCCACTCAACCTTTCTCACAGATACCACCCAGCATCCAATTCCTTTAATTCAGTGACTTTCCCCCAGCACAAAGGAAACATTACTACTGATAAGCTAGCAGTTCTGAAGTGGTGATGGCCAAACTCTTTGGTCTCAGGACTTCTTTACATTCTTAAAAGATTACCAAGGACCACAAAGGGGTTCCTGTTTCATGTAGTCTCTTGTTTATTTTCCATAAGAACTGTCAGCCAGGTGTGGTGGCGCACATCTGTAATCCCAGGTCTTGGGAGGCTGAGACAGGAGGACCACAGGTCAGAGACCAGCCTCAACAAGTAGTGAGACTCTCATCAACCTAGTGAGACCCTGTTTCCAAATAAGAAATAAAACTGGGCTGGGGGTATAGCTGGAAGATAGAATGCCCCTGGGCTCAATCTCCAGTACCCTTCCCCACAAAATACAAACCTGTTAACGCTAACAACATTTAACATAATCAAAACTTTAAATGAGAAATGTTTAAAACCTATTTATTCAAATATAACTATAGTAAACCCACCACATGATTTTAATTTTTAAGGTATATTTTTCAAAGTAAAAATAATTTTAGTAAACAGAGTATCTTTCTTAGTATTTCTTAAATATCTGCTTCTGCATTCACTCTCTTGTGATAGTGTACATCGTGTAGCCTCTAGAAAATTCCCCCATACTCCAGGAGAATATGAGAGTAAAAAAAGCAAACGACATCTTAGTGCGGTTTTTGTCGTTTTTGTTGTGTTACTGGGGAGTGAACACTTGGGGTCTCGTGTGTCCTGGGCAAGCAGTGTGCCACCGAACATCATCTCCCTAAGTTACCCAGGCTGGCCTTGAATTTGAGAGCCTCCTGCCTCAGCCTCCAAGTAACTAAGATTACAACGTGCACCACTGCACCAAGCTTAGTGTTGTTTTTAAGTAAATCTGATCTCATTGATCTCCGGAGAGGTCTTAAGGACCCCCCACAATCACTGGAATACAGGTGAGAACCACCACTCTGCATGTAACGGAATCTGCCCTTGAAATGGGAAAAGGGGAGGATTGAAAATTAATAAAAGAAAGGGACATGCTACTACCTAGGCATGCCAAACCTCTGAGCAGGCACCCATTCGGTATGCAGAGAGTCAAGCTGGGATGCAGCCTTCCTCTATAGCCCCTTAATGATTTTTTAAGGTTGGAAGGCAACCCTGCAGGAACTTTTAATACTCTATCTACATCAGGCCTCATGAAATTTGAGGCAGGATCATTGCTCTACCAGTATTTCCCCTCCATTAACCTAACCCAGTCCTCTCAAGGACTGAACGGCTCACAAGGACAAAAGAAGTTCACACTAAGAAAAAGGTACAAAGCAGAGCCAGGCATGGTGGCACACACCTGTTATCCCAGTACTTGGGAGTAGGAGATGGGAGGATCGTAGGTTGGAGGACAGCTTTAGCAATTTAGCAAGACTCTCGGCAACTGAGTGAGACCCTGTTTTGAAATAAAAATAGACTGGGGGTATAGTTCAGAGGTAAAATGTCCCTGTGTTCAATCCCAATACGAAAGAAGAATAAAAAAGAAAAAGGTTCAATCAACTATTCACACCAAATCCATGTTAGCCAAATATTGTCACCTTCATACTAGCAAAGACAAGATAGAACAGCCAAAAGACATTTCTAAGCTGATGGACCCTTTCTTGTGTGTATATATTAATCAATCCTTGTCTGAAAAAGGATTTGGGGGAGATGATAAAAATTCAAAGTTACAGAATACTAAAAGCAATGATACTAAAATAAAAAAGAAAGAAAAACTCAGCATCTAAGAGTAATATGATGTCAAGAGTGATAAAACACAGAGATGCAAGATGAAAAGACCTGAACAATGATTTTAGTCATTTAAATTTGATGTCCAGATTCCTTTCAGCCCTATCAGATGTAAAAACACATTTAGCTACAAGAAAATTCTATGCTAATTTTACCTAACATAGCTGTACTGTCACTGAAACCATGGGTCATTCATAGAAGGGACAGTAAGTGCCATAGAGAAACTATATTTCTTGTAAGTTCCCTCAAGGCAAGCTGAGGGCATAACAGCAAGACCCTTAAACCACAGGTTTCATATCTGTAGCATTTTGAAGATTCTATAACCCTGAGTAATTCCCAAACTACTTGTGCAAAGATTTTTGGTGTCTTTGCACTCTGATCCCCAGGCACACTCCCCAAGTTGGCATTCAAGGCTCGCCCTGATTTCCTGAAGTGATTTCCAGGGCACTCACTGCCAACCCTCTGGCACAGGCCCTCCGCGGCCCTCATTCCTGCCTCCACACTTTGAGTGGTGCCATTCCTCCCACTGAGAATGTGCCCTACAGATACATGTTACTTTGGGACCTAAGGTAGGATGGGGGAAACATATATGAGTAATCAGTCTTTTCCTTAAGCTCTTTCTCACTCTTTTTTAATGTTGTTGGTTGTTTTTGTTTTTGTTGTTGTTGTTTTAAAAAAAAAAGAGTAGAATGGCATCATGTGAACCTGGCACCACATCTTCAATTCATCTGTTGTCTCCATTTCCAACCTCTGTCCCCCTTTCCTCTCTCTACATTCCAAGGTTCTGGGAAGACACATGGGTATGACAGTGAATGAGAGATACCTAATTCCAGTCCACACAGACAAAAACACATAAACAGAGAAGCTGCAAGTTAATTAAGTATTTAAAAGTCATAACAAGGTGTTGAGGATGAAATTAGCACTTTAGAGGGTTGGAGGGGTCAAGAGAGGCATCTTTGAAGAGTGATAATTAGTCAAAGATCTAAAAAAAAAAGCAAAGGAACTTGTCATATGAAAAGGGAGAAAGAGCATTAGAATGAGTAGATTGGGAGTCAGTTCCCTCATCTCCTAAATGAAAGAATACAGCTCCTGTCTTGCATAGGTGGTGTGAGAAATTCATCTGTTAATCGGGAAAAGCACTTAGAACTGGCCTGGTCCGTAGCAGTGAGCAGAGCAAGGCATATTGCAGGGTTTGAATTGACAAGATTTATTGGTTGATAGGATGTTGAGGGGTTGGGAGCGTGAGATAAGTTAGAGATGAAATTATCGTTCCATGCAAAGGGGACAGCATGTGTGCAACCCTCGATGAGCATGGTATGTTCAAAGGAAGGAATGAAGACTGGCATGACAGCAGCATGGAAAAAGAGGAGATAGGTGGGTAAGAAAAGGTTGGAGAGGTAGGAAAGGTCAGAGCAAGCAAGGTCTGGTGAGCAAAATAAGGAGCTTAGACTTTCTTCTAGAGGTAGATTGAAGATATGGGAGATTTTCCCATGTTCATGGATAGGCAGAATCTATATTGTTAAAATGGCAATATAACCAAAATGGACCTAGAGATTCAATGTAATACCCATCAAAATACCAATGATATTCTACACAGAACTATAAAAATATCCTAAATTTCATAGGGATGAAGGAAAGACCCAGAATAGCCAAAGCAACTTTGGGACAGAAAGAGCAATTCTAGAACTATCACAATACGTGATCTCAAATCATACTACAAAGCCACAACGAAAACAAAATGGTACTGGCATGAAAACAGACAAGTGTTCCAAAGTGATAGAATGAAGACACAGAAACAAATCCACACACTTACAATCTTCTGATTCTTCACAAGGGTACGAAGAAAAGATAGCCTTCTTAACATGTGATGCTGGGGAAACTGGGTATCCATATGTATAAAAATGAAATTAGGTCCCTATCTCTCACCCTGTGCAAAAGTCAACTCAAAATGGACTAAAGACCTAAGTATAAGATCAGAAACTTTGCACCTGCCTGAAGAAAAAATACGGTAAGCACTTCAACATATAGGTGTAGGCAAAAACTTCCTGAATAGGACCCCTGTAACTCAGGAAATAAGAGAAAGAATCAATAAGTGGGATCACATTAAATTAAAAATCTTATGCATAGCAAAGGAAACAATTAACAGAATGAAGAGACAACAACAGAAGGGAAGAAAATCTTTGCCAGCTACTCTTCTAACAGGATATATAAAAAAACTCAGAAACACATCAAAAACTCTAACCCAATCAATAAATGGGAAAGCAAACTGAACAGGCACTTCTCAAGAGAAGAAATATAAATGGCCAACAACTATATGAAAAATGTGCGAGATCTTTAGCCATCAGTGAAATGCAAAGCAAACATCGCTGAGATTTCCCCTAACTCCAGTTAGAATGGCAATCATCAAGAAGACAAATAACAATAAATGCTGGTGAGGAGGCAGGAGAAAAGAAACTCTCAATCATTGTTGGTGGAAACGTAAATCAGTACAGCCACTATGGAAAACAGTATGGAGCTTCCTCAAAAGACTAGGAATAGAATCACTATATGACCCAGCTATACCATTCCTTGGTTTTTATCCAAAAGAATTGAAGTCAACAGACTTCAGAGATACATGGCTACCCATATTTATTGAAGCACAATTCACAATAGCCAAAATATGGAAACAGCCTAGGTGTCTGTCAACAGATTAACGGATAAAGAAAACATGATATATGTATCATGATATATATACATATATATATACATATATATATAATTGAGTTTTATTCAGCCATAAGGGAGAATAAAATTGTGTCATTTGCAGAAAAAAATGGATGGAATTGGAGACCATAATTTTGAGCAAAATAAGTATGGCTTAGAGAGAAAATTATCAAATGTTTTCCTTCATATGCTGAATCTAGAGGGGAAAAAATACAGGCAAAAAAAGGGACAGCATGAGAGTAGAAGGGTGACCATTAGAGAAGAGAGAAGGAATCAGAGGGAAGACGGGAGGAGGGGAATGGGGAATCAAATTGATAAAATTGTGGTTTTGTATATATGTAGGTATATGAAAATGAAAATGAAACCCACCATTGTGCATAACTGAGATGCATCAATAAAAATAAAATTAGGGAGGTTATAAGCAAGAAAAGTCCTGCTGTGTGTACTGTAACTATAATGTAGAGTAAAATCAAGAGAGAGAGAAAAAAAGATCAATTAGGAGGTGATGAAGACCGAGACCAAAGCTAGCAAGGGACATAGCAAGATATATTGAGTTTGAAATGACAGGATTTGTAGATGGATCTGATGTTGAGGGGTCAAAAGAGGAAGTAAGAAACAGGCAGCAAGAGTACCTTCCTCCATCAATTTTAAATGTCTGCAAGTGGCAAGCTCAAGTAGGAAATTAGAGGTATAAATCTAGAATTCAGAGGGGAGGTTGAGATTAAAGATATAATATTGGAGACATCCGTGTAGAGGCATGTTTAAATATACAGAATTTGGGTAGATTAGTAAAGAGGAGACTTTGTAGAGACAAAGAGAGAAGAATTAGGCTTCTAAGACTAAGAAGAATTAAAGGCTGGATGGAGGAGAGCCAGCCAAGGAGACTGAAAAGGTATAATTAGTGAGGTCAGCAAAGAAAATGTTATGGATAACAAGAAAAGAGTATTTCAAGGAGGAGGAAATAGCCAATAATGTTCCCAAGCTGTTGAGTTCAAATAAGATGAGAAGAAAGGATTGACCCTTGGATTTGGTAACATGGGGTGCACTGGTAATCTTGGCAAAACCTGAATTCAATCAATTGATAGGGTCAGAACCTTGATGTGAACAGCTTGAAGAGAGATTGGGAAGTAAAGACATGGAAATAATGGGTCTAGACAGTTCTTTTGAGATGTTCGAATGGGAAGACTATCAGAAAAATAGGACAGTGGCTGGAAGGGACATGGAGTCAAGGAAGGAGTCCTATCATAATCAATCACTGGTATTTACAAGAATGAATGTTAGGCTCCACGCTCTTACTTAGGGAAGTCTAAGCTTAATCTCCAAAGCCCAAATGTGTTATGTCTTCTGCTGTGTAATAGGGAGCACAAAGTTGTACAAAAACCCTGATGAAGCAAGGTCAGTAGTCACATGTAGGCATTCTTCCTGATTTTTCCCCCTCTCTATCTATTGCTTTACTTTCCTAGCCCTAGTAGAACATTCCTCTAGTTCTCTACCCCAACATCAAAATAAGCTTCTATGATATATTCAAGAAATCACTGCAGTTTGCAATCATTTTGAGCTGAAAGACATATGTTCCATATGTCTTGCCCATCTGAACACTACAGCATCCCCCCTCTCTCACCTGGATGCAGAGGAAATGGTTACGTTTCAATACACCAAAGCAGTGTTCACTTAAATAGATACCACAGCGGGCCAAATATACTTACTTAAGCATCAATAAACCCAACCTCCAACTGAGTTCATTTGTGCAGAGGATGAATTTGAGGAACATCAAAGAACCCGGTTAGCTCTCAGAAGGCTATTAAAGAGGAGGAAACACCAACCTCCCACCAATAGCGCCCAAATGTGATCACTTGCAATTTGTTCAATTCCCATGGATAAGTGATACACAGATTTGAGGCTTGGAGCAAATCGTAACAAGAATCCCAATGCTGTAATGTTCAGTGGGAGCTGAGAGCTCACGTCCCCATCCCACCCTGCTGAATTAATTTGGACCCATTGAGGCTGGAAATCTGATAGAACCCTCAAGCAGTAAACTGGTGAATGGTAAGTTTTGTTTCTATCACTAACTAACCAAAATCTAAGGTGCTCCAAACTCTACATGCTATATTTAGGTATCGATTGTTTTTCATTTCTGTACTTTATCTAAGGGCTATAGAATGTCCACTAGACAAAACACCATAGTAGAAGAGAATGCAGCCAATTCCCCAATCATGAGTCTGTCTAAACTTTATGCATGAAAGTAATCATTGTTGGTTTGAAGCTAGAGGTTTTGCCTTAAACTAGGTCATTAGTGGGCATGAAGTACCATGCTAAGAAAGATCTCTGCAAGCATGCTTGGATTCTAAGCACCTTTCATGACACCCCAAAATGCAAGCTCAGTAAACGTTTTCATTAAGGTGCTTTATCAAAGCAGAGTTTCTTTTTAATCTAAAAAAATGATCAAAACCCAAACTGATAATGTGCTGCTTATCCTTGCTATACACATTCATCATTTTAGAAGTAACATGGTGGGAAGGGCAATAGAAAGGAACCTACTGTTTATCTGAGTTTCCAATGTGGGCTGGGAGCCGCCTTAAGTCTTCTCCTGTCTATAATTGGTTTAATTCAAATGCCTCCCATAAAAGGTAGATGTTATCACCACCCTTTACTGGTGAGACAGCAGAATCTGCCATGTTAAGTGATTTGCCCAAGGTCACACACCTAGTAAAAATTGATTCAAGATTTGGCTGATCCCACAGCCCATATGTTCTTCCCACCCCACTGGGCAGACTCTCTCACAAAATGACCCAAAACCTATTATAAATGAGAAAGGGGAGGAAGTCAAAACAATTATTTGTAGGGTTTAGACTCTAGAGCATTCACCTTTACAAGAAATAAATCATGTTACCACATTGATCCACACCAGTGAGTTAACTTCTCATTTATTCATTACACAAAATAATCTAATTATTTCAAGCCACGAGGGATCATAGAATTACTGCTCCAGTGCACTACATTGCTCACTAGTAACCTTAAAAAGCTAACCAAAACGTTTAGGTTATTTGTGGAAACCAATCAGTTGGTTAATCAGAGAAAACTCACCCACTACCTGCTGTAAATAGAGCATCTTTTCCTATCCAGCTCCTGAAATTTCACTCTCTCCAAATGGGCTGGATCTGCACTGCCATACATAACACCACACAGAGTTGTCTCCAACTTTCCTCCAATGAGTTACCAGATCGGTCCTACTCACCTAATCCTGAAGATGGGGAACAAGGAAGAGGAAGGGAGAGAGACCCAACTGAGAAGGGAAAATGACTTTTCCTGCACGGCGTGTATATCCTTCACTATTTATTTTTCTCTGTGTTAGTATGTGTAACCATCTCTAATAGACTCCATAAATGCTTTCCAAATCCAGTTTCAATGGTCTATTTGCTGCCTAGTATGGCATATAATCTTGTCCAAAAGTGGTATTGATCTTGTTAAGTCTCCTCATCATGTAGCCTGAGCATCTCTCCCCGGCATCATTCCCGCACACAGACCACGTGTTCCTTCCATCCGGCTGCCCATTAACAGTGCCTGCGAGTGCTTGCCTGCCGACGGGGATCAGGGGTCAGGGGCAGCATCGTAACGGGTATGGAACACTCCGCGAGAAGCACTTTACATGTTTTTCCCTTGGGATCCCTATGGGGAAAGTATTCTTACCCCCATTTTAGGCCAGGTCTTGCATGTTTTTCCTCTTTAAGATAGGGAACTTGAAGGTGCACACCTGTAATCCCAGTACTTTGGAGGCTGAGACAAGAGGATCACAGGTTCCAGGCCAGCCTCAGCAAATTAGCAAAGCCCTCCGCAACTTAGTGAGGCCCTGTTTCAAAATAAAAATAAATAAATAAATAGGGTTGGGGGTATAGCTCAGGAGTAGAAAGCCCCTGAGTTCAATCCCCAGTACCAAAAAATAAATAAATAGAGGGAAACTGAGAGACTAAGAAGGGGTTAAGTAATTGACAGAAGCGCGTTCATTCTACTCAGTGACACCCTATTCTCCCTCCTCCTTTCTGTCCTTTCCTCCCCTCTTGTCCATCAGTCTTTTGAGAAATCCGAGAGGACTGTGTGATTGGCTTTGCATTTCTTCCTCATCATAGGGGGCAGCATCTAATTGTATTGAGGATCCTGCACTGAGAGGAGAAACGGCTGGGGAAGAAGCCTCCTGTCCCCTCATCTAAAGCTGAATAGAGAAGGGAACTTAAATCCCTAAGCCTGTGCCCAACCTCTCCTCCCAACCAAATGTTCTCTCTCTCTCTCTCTCTCTCTCTCTCTCTCTCTCTCTCTCTCTCTCTTTTCAAGGCCCCCCCAGGCCTTGTCAATCACCCTCACACTAGCTCTCTATCTCCTCCTAAAGCATGTCCTGTTCCTCTGGGATCCAGATCAGCCTTCCTGTTCTTAGTCTGATTCTTTCACTGGCTGGCTTGTATTAAAGCCACCCCTCCGCCTGTCTCTCTGCTCAACTCAGTTGTGAGTTCCCAAATGCAACAGGCCATGTCTTATTTAGCTTTGCAGCCATCCCCCGGCCTCATCCAGCTCACAGAAGTCAGCACACAGCGCTACAGAGAGTGGATCTGCTGCGCTGCATGTGTAATGAATTGAATTGACGGGGTCCCGGGCAGCCCATTAGCAACATAAGGCTGCTGAAGGCAGAGGCCCGGTGAAGCCTCAGCTCAGAACTGCAGCCATTCAAAGGAAAGCTTCACTTTATGCAGAATGAAAGGGGAAATTGAAAGTGAACAAGTACCACCCAGAATGTTTGCCTTCGAGTACTTCAAAGTGTTTGGATCCTGTGGGAGTGGAGTTTCCAATGGTCTGGGCCATCCCTGCCCTTCTGGGGAATGTCTACCCAGCTCAGCAAGGGGAACAGTTTGGGGTCAGCGATAGGACGCCCTACAGACCCCTGATGGAATGAGACACAGGCGCATTTCGATATAAAGGAAGGAGAGGGAAGATCGGGGGGGGGGGGGAGGCTGGCTCTAATAATTGCCTTCCCAGGCAAGGCCTGGGAAGGGCTCTGCATGAGAGGCAGAGGTCAGCAGAGCCCCCTGGGTTCGAGGGAGGACCAGCAGCAAAGTGGGAGCTGGCAGAGCAGGTCTGGAGAGTGGCCAGGTCGAGGGTTAAAGACCAACTTCACCCTGGTCCTTTGCCCAGGATGAGCTTAGATAGGGGTGACAGATAACTCAGCTGTCACCCCTGAGGTGGCAGGATGCTCTGCAGACCTTCCTCGCAGGGAGGATTCTTAGGCCTGGGGAGGAGCAGCGACCCGCCCCCATCTCCTTATGGTCCCCAGCAACAATGGCGTGTCCATGGCAGAGAGGGAGGGGGCCCCCCAGGGGAGCCGACGCCTCCCTCACCCCCTCGACATTCACAGGACCCGATTGTGTCAGCGCCACTTGTCCCCCCATCTGTCACAGTGTCAGCTCCTGCTGGGGCCCCGGGATCCACAGAGGTTGCTCCACGTGTCGTCCCATTTATCTTCTCGGGCGGCAGCACTGATGGCTTTGACAGTTCTATTTGTTATCCTACAAAGCAGGGTCCCCACTCCTCAAAGCGCAGGAAAGAAAAGCCAGGCAGGGAACAGAACTGCGACCGAAATAGGAACTGGGAGCCATTCGGAGAAGGTCTGCAATGTTTGCGCCAGCTAATAAAGATGAGAAGAGAGATCTGGCAGTTGGAGAAGCAAGCCCTACACCTTGCCTTCCAGAGGACGGCTGGACTGGCAGAGGGTGTGTGTGTGTGTGTGTGTGTGTGTGTGTGTGTGTGTGTGTGTGTGTGTGTAAGAAGAGTGCTGGCGGCGCACATAAGTGGTATGACTATCGGATAACAAGAATGGCCTGGTGAGCCTGCGGCACTGGCTCTAATAATTGCCAGCCACTGTGTTAGCACTCCCGTCTCTTCCCACACGCCATGCTTCTTCATGGAGGGGAACCCAGGGAGACCTGGGTCCTGTGCCGGTTGACACCTCAGACTCCACTCTTGGGCGTTGACATTGATCATGGTCGGTGCCCACAACATAGACTCTATCTTTGGGCGAGCTGTGAATCCTGGAGCAACCCTGTGCCCATCGCCAAGCTTGGGCTAGCCCTCCAACCAGTTAACAGACAGCCCAGAGGAAATATAACCATGCCATATAACCACGCCACACAGATGGCACTAGGACATCGACCCTGATGCCAGGGAGTCTTGAGGAGGCTAGACTCGAGACAGAGGACCCCTGGGTGGGACTGTGCTCTCAAGAGAGATAATTATATAACGGCTACCAGTTATTAAGACCTCTCTGGGTGTTAGTAGCTTCATAGTTGATGTGTCATTTAATCTCCATGACAACTTTATAAGGTAAGTTCAATTAATTCACTATTTTATAGATGAGGAAAGTGAGGCACAGGGTCTATCCTTCCCAGTGACTCATAGTATGTGGTAGACCTCGGCTTTGAACCAGATACGACTTCAACCCCTACCATAGATTCCCAAACTTATTGGTTTACTGCCCCTTTTTCTGGAAAAAGCAAAATTACTCAATTACCCCCAAGAGTGCTTCTACTACCCCCTTAACTTTATTCATTCCCCCAATTGCACTCAAAGCTACTACCATCCCCTGGATCTCTCCAGGATACCCCTTTGATATAGTATAGCAGACTTTGGGGACCTATATGAAACCATTAACCAAAACAGTGCATCATCTCCCAAGATAATGACCAAATCAAGTATGACCCCTCCTACAGGTAAGGTGACCAACTGTCCCAGTTTCCCTGGAACTGTCCTGGTTTTATCTCCAATATTCCTGTATCCCAGGAATCACCCTCATTCCAGGAAAACTGGGACGATGGATCAGACACCCACCTAGAACACAACTCACCAATACCCTTCCATACACCCACATATGCATACCTTAATTCTTTGACCACTCTCATGGATACTGCTGAGTCTAGCCAGGTTCGCTGCTGCTGCTGCTGCTGCTTTAAAGAAGGAAGCCAAGCTCCAGGAAGTCAGACCCAGGCAGATCTTGGGGTCTTTGCCAAGGGAACCTCTTTCTCTTAGCTCTTCTGCAACCTCCTACTGCCAAGCCTGGCTATGATGCTGAAGGTCACAAAGAAACTCAGGGGACAGAGAACCACTAAGCAACTTTGAGGACTCTTCCACAATACAAATATGCTTCATTATTTATAAAATATTCATAAGTTGCCCAATATACTGTGGGCTGTTAGTTGATATAAAAAGGTAACCAGCTGAGATTATCAGGTAATGAGACACTGCTTTCGGGGGCTCCTGAGCTGACCTCAAATGAAGAAATGACCCTGAAACATCTGGCCTTGGGAATCCTGCAGAATGAATGGTACACACGACAGGCAGGATGATCAGCTCCCTTGTTTTGTCAGGGTTTGGCAATCATGGTAAGCATGGCCTTGGAGTTCAAAGGGATGACCATAAGCATTCAGTGAAATAATAAGGAAAGCACCTAAATCCATAGCAGATATTCCAATGGGTACTTCTTATTATGCTGTTACTATTATCACTATTAAAAGCATCTGCAACTGGCCAAAAAGGCTTCTGTCTGGGCACCGACCACCCCCACTCTGCTGCTCTCTGCCTTGCACCTGGGGAAGGAGTTAGCTGGGATGAATGACAGCATGGACCCGGAGGAGCAACTTGGACAGTCTGGCAGGGCATGCTGCAATGCATTCAGATAGCAGGTGATTGTATTTATCAAGGTGATAAGAATTGGCAGCACCCCCAAGGAACTGTCAAGGGGAGTCCAGCAGTGCGGCTGTGCAATGGGGACAGGGCAATAGGACGGGAGCAGGAAAGGGCACCAGGAAAGTCAGAACGCGAGCTCGGTTATGGAGCCTGGAGGCAGCAGGATGGTGTTTTGCTTCAACCTCACCTTGGTGCAATGCCTGACTGGATGATTTAGTCAGCCTTTCCATCCATGACCAAAACACCTAGCAAGAACAACTCAGAAAAGGAAAAGCTTCTTTGGGCCCGCAGTTCAGAGGTCTAGTCCATAGTCGGCCAACTCTAAGGCTGACATCATGGCAGTACTTGGTAGAGGAAAGCTGCTCAACTCCATGGGAACAGGAGCAGAGAGGAGAGAGGAGGGACCCCACCCCAGTGACCCATCTCCTCCAGCTGTGCCCTACCTCTGAACCTACATGGGGGACCATACCTTCAATTCAGGAGCCCTTTAGGGGACTTTGTAGACCAAACCATAACACTGGGAAATAATAATAATAAGTATAATAACTGCTACTTTCTAGTGCCTATTGTAGCTAAATATTAAAGTAGGAATTTACATAGATAACCAATTAACTCGTGTCTTAAAGAAGTAGAAAATGTCTCTGGACAGCTAAACTGGCTCATCAGGGTCACTCAACCACTTATGGGATCTGAACTTAGAGACTTCCCCTGCCAGAGTTTGGGAGCTCTTTTGCAAAGGAACAACACTTCCCGACAAACCATGGATTTTGCAACAGATTGAGACGAAGCTGAAGTGCACCCTGCAGGACATAGAAAAACACCAGCCACTCTCTTAGAGAGTAGACAGTGAGGAATTTCAGAAGGGCCTTGCACAATGAAGGGTTCACTGTCCTGTCTTCTACTGCTTCCCAGCTCCATGCCGGGCTGAAGGGGCTTCAGCGAGAGGCGCTCAGAACCAGCAGGCTTCTTCGAGGGGTCTCTCCATCCCTGTGTTCTTCAAGGACAGACTTCAGAGTAGCCTTACCTCTCTAGATCCAGGTATTCTAGACTTCCCTCCACCAGACTCTCACTAGGTATCCTGATGGCACCCTTGCTCTGAAGAGTGGACTGAGGAGAGGCTGGGAGGGGATCACAGAACAAACCCCCGGGGCTTTTTCTCTGACGCGCCGCTCAGGACCCCATCCCCACTGGCACCCACAGTGATACTCAGTTTCCCAGGCTCCAAGGGAACCCCTGGCAGGGAAATAGAGCCCAGCAAGCCTGTCACTTTGCAATCCCCCCAAAAGTAGCAGATCTCTCCCCAGAATGAATAAAAATAATGCCACATATTCCCATGAGAATGTGCACATCCACTCATGCTGAAAGGGGGTGCTATATCTTTCAGATGACTTTAATAGGACCTAGCAGTTGTTCAAGGAACACCTCTTGGAAGCATTTTTCTAGATCCTTCACCTATATATTTTTTTCTCTTTTTTTATACTGAACACCCTTTATATATCAGTGAAGTCCCTTATAATTACTATTCATAAGCTCCAGGGGAGCTAATAAAAGGAGAACCCAGCATGCCGTTGCTTCCATAATGGATTGGTCATTGAGTAATATGATTTCTATGTTATCACGGGGGACATTGAGGTTGTCAGCAAACGTTTATAAGATTTTTTTTTTTTTTTTTTGGTACTATGGATTGAACCCAGGGGCCTCCCACCTCTGAGCTACACTCCCAGCCTTTTGTTTTATTTTATTTTTTTTTTTTAATAGTCTTTCTAGGCTGCTGAGAGTCTTGTTAAGTTGCTGAGACTGTCCACAAACCTGATCCTCCTGCCTCAGCTTTCCAAGTGCTGGGATTACAGGTGTGTGCCATCATGCTCGGCTATAAGATTTCTTTTTAAAACATATGCTCTCCGCAACATGCTTTGGATGGGTGCTTACTATCTGCCCAGCAGTTGACTGCAAAGGGAGAAGGAAAGGAAAGAAAGGGGAAAGGAAGGGAAGGGAAAGGAAGGGAAGGGGAAGGGAAGGAGAGGGTGGGGGAGGGATGGAAGGAAGAAATACTTATGCTTTAAAGCAGAAAGTTATCATGTATTTGTGTGTGGGGGGGGGGGGTAACTGGGCATTAAACGCAGGTACATTCTACCTCTAAACTACACCCTCAGCCCTATTTTTAATTCTTTGCTTTGAAACAGGGTCTCACTAAGCTGCAGAGGGCCTCACTAAGTAGCTGAGACTGGCTACCAACTTGTAATCCTTCTACCTCAGCCTCCCAAGTATTGGAATTCCAAATGTGCACCATCACGCCCAGGTATCATGTATTTTTGAGAAAGATAGAGCTCCCAAAGAAAAATGGTAGTTCCATCCTCGCCAGACTTTAATAAAGGGCAGAGCGGCCAAACACAGCAGCCAGGCAAAGTCCCTGAGCAGTAAAACAGCCAGGACACAAATGGTGCAGGCTCGCCCAGGGAGGGAAGCCAGCCTCACCTCTGCCCAATCATGGTCTGCCTGATGAACCTCTGCACAACCATATCAGGCTTTCTTAGAGGGTCTGCTTCCAGGCCCTGTAAAGCTCACCTGTTTCTTGGCTGTTCTTGCCCAAGCAGGGTCAAGGTGCTGGGACAGAGAGAAATTCAGACTTGGACAAGGAGATCTGGGTTCGCACTCCATGCCCACCACAGTACATAAGTCACACGCTTTCTGAGGCTCCATATTTTATTTTTTATCAACAAGATAGAATTCATAATATCTTTCCCACAGACCACAGAGCATTGCTCTGAAAAAGTCAAATTAGAAATTCAAATGAGAGTTTTTGTTTGTCAATTATAAAACTAAAAAGCCATAGGAAGTAACTTTCTTTCATTTCAGTTAGAGAATGAGGTAATAGCTTTCAGGTTTGGGGACAGAAGCGAAGTGGATTACACTGGCTCGGGCAACCCATGGCCCCACTCTCCAGGATGTGTGCAGTCAGGAGCCTGGTGTGGCTCAGCTGATGTTAGGACACTTGGAGAAACAGCCCCTGGTGAAGTAGGGGAGGGGCCAGACCACGCCAGGCTCGCCGTGCAGCTCTTTGAAGGGAGGATACCGTGCAACATGTCGACATAGAGCCCGTGTCACATGTTCTTCCCTATTTGGTTTGGGAGTTGATTTTTTACAGGAGATATGGAAGGTGGGAATGGAAGCAGTCAAACAAAGAGAAAATGAGAACTCTAAAACCTAGAACAAGCTGACAGGCTTGCCTCCAGCAGAGCACGTCCTAAGCCAGACTCACCAGTGCCCCAACCCTGTGAGGGCATCGCAGGCCTCTACTGTAGATAAATAGCACGTGAGCTTCGTGATGAGCATTTTCTTGTCAGCCAAAGAACCTCTCACGTAAGTGATATTCTATGTGGTTGAGCTTGTCAGAAATTTGGCATTACCTTCTATACATTGTGATGTGGACATAATAGTTAAAGTTCCTTGAGTTTTTAAAGTGTCACTTCACCTTTCTTTACTGACCTGAATTATCCATAAACCTTAGCAGGTGGAATGATGTCCTAGGTAGCAAAAAAAAAACAAGTCATGAGGCTTCCTTGCTCCCTTTCTCCAAGCTCAGCTCCATGTGGCTCTCGCTCTGGCTCATCCTTCAAAAGGTAGTGCCTGCCTCCGCCCTCTTGCATCTGGGCTGGTCTTGGGATTTGCTTTGCACAGAATTTAGTAGAAGTGACAGTGTGCCAGTTTTGAGCTCGGCCTTAAGAGACCTTTTGTACCTCTCTCCTCTCTCCTCTCCCCTCTCCCCTCTACTCTTCTCCCCCCCCCCTCC
>PVLC010010324.1:12937-43489 GCA_004027655.1 Graphiurus murinus | reverse complement strand
GGGCATGGTGGTGCACACTTGTAATCCCAGTACTTAGGAGGCTCAGACAGGAGGATCGTCGGTTCAAAGCCTGCCTTGGCAATTTAGCAAGGCTGTCAGCAATCTATTTAGACCCTGTTTCCAAATAAGAAATAAAATCAGGCTGGGGGGCATAACTTGGAGATAGAATGCCACTGAGTTCAATCCCCAGTACCTCCCCCCCCAAAAAAGAAGCATTTTATTTCTAATCTCTAAATTGTTTCCTGAAAATATGAATGACTAAGAATGCACTAATAACTGTTTAAAAATTTCCTGTCTTATTCTTTGCTAAACTGTAGTTGCAATATTATTTGCTTTGTTTTTTTTTAAACCACTTATCAGTTAATAGTCTTATCAACAAAGCACTATACAGAATTTTATATATATATATATATATATATATATATATATATATGCCAATTGTACCCAACTAGTTAAATCAAATGCATGGCAAAAAAAATTATCAGAATAGAAATATTATGCCCCAGAGTATAATGCTAGCAAGGGAACTAGACCACACACATCATCCCCAAAACTAAAATGACATACTCAAACAACTAAGTTGGCTTTTGTGCACAAAACAGAAGGTGAAAGCTGCCAAAAAGAAAACAAAAAAAACCTTATTACTAGGGCATTTCTTCTTATTTGAACCATTATTTTCAGTTATTAATCTTAACATTACTAATCGTAAGGTATCCTAAATTCTTAAATTATATATAAGGTTTTTTGTTGTTGTTTGGTAGTAACTAGGATGGAACCCAGGGGCACTCTACTACAAAACTACATCTCTAGCCTTGTTTATTTTTTTGAGACAGGATCTCCCTAAATTACCCAGGTTGGCCTCAAACTTGTGATTTCTCCTACACCCTCCCAATAGGATTAAGGCCTATTCCACTGTATGTGATTTATAACCTTTTGAAGTACTCTTGAAAATAAGTTTTTTAAAGTTTCTTTCCTACAACCTAGAGCACAGAAATGATAAGTAACCACTAGAAATTTCAGCTTCTTTACTAAGTGTAAGTGTTTCAAAAAGAAAGGTGATTGAGTAAAATTTGTGTTAGTATGAGAGACAATAGACAATACTGTACCATGACTGTCCCCCTAGTCTCACTCATCTTAGACTCACACACACAATCTTTCAGGTATAGCATTTTCCTTTTTTTTTTTTTTAATAACTATACATTTACATGGTCTGGTGAAAAAGTCTTCCTATGACATTTAAACCCCACCCACCCAGTTCAACCTTCTCCATGGGCAACTTATATCTTTGCTAAAAATTCCATGCACTTTTTTTTTTTTTTGCAGTACTGGGGATTGAACTCAGGGGCATTCTACCTCCGAGCTACATCCCCAGCCCTATTTTTTATTCTTTATTTTGAAACAGGGTCTCACTGAGTTACGCAGTGCCTCACTAGGTAGCTGAGGCTGGCCTCGAACCTGGATCCTCTGGTCTCAGCCTCCCAAATGCTGGGATTACAAGCGTGTGCCACCACGCCCAGCTCCATGCACTTTTTGTTGTTTTTTTTTTTTTTGAGGGGGGTATTATAGATTGAACACAGAGGCATTCTACCTTTGAGCTACACCCCCCTGGCCCTATTTTTTTTTCTTGGTACCAGGGAAAACCCAGGGGCATCTGTCTCTGAGCTGCACCCCCAGCCCTCACTAAGTTGCGAAGGGCATCATGAAGTAGCTGAGACTGGCCACAACCCGTGATCCTTCTGTCACAGCCTCCCAAGTACTGGGATTACAAGCGTGAGCCACCATGCCTGGCTTATTTTTTTATTTTGAAACAGGGTCTCACTAAGTTTCGGAGGACTTCCTTAAATTGCCTAGGCTGGCCGTGAACCTGTGATCCTCCTGTCTCAACCTCCCAAATACTGGGATTACAAGCCTGCACCACCAAGCTTAGCTCTATGCACTTATTTCTAGAAATGGAAACTGTGATATTTTTCCAGTTTATATATTCTTTCCCACCTTGTTTTTTCCCCCTACTTTTAACATATTTTGATAGTCCTTCCTTATCAGTTTATAAACTGAACTGCTGTGCCACTCTTTAAGGACTACATAATATTTCATTGTGTGAGTCCTTAGTTACCAATTCCATATTAATAAAATTTGAGCTTATTTCTAATCTTTTGCTTTGGTATGACACACTTTACTTGAATGTAAGTTTCTTTTTTTGGTGTGGTTCTCAGGATTGAACCAGGGGCAATATACTTCCAAGCTGCACCCCCAGCCCTATTTTTTATTCCTTATTTTGAAACAGGATCTCACTAAGTTGCAGAGAGCCTCACTAAGTAGCTGAGGCTGACTGTGAACCCAGATCCTCTGGTCTCAGCCTCCCAAGTACTGGGATTACAAGGGTGTGCCACCACACCCAGCTTGTGAATTTTTTGAGAATAAGGATTTTTGTCTTATTCTTTTTTTTTTTTTTCCTTTTTTGCCTTGTTAGGAATAATTTGCACATGCTAAGCAGGATATCTACCACTGAGCTATATTTCCAGCCCCTTTTTCTCATCTTTTAATCCTGAAAATTTGGTATAAACTCCAAAAGATGGTATTGAATTAATTATAATCTTTTAAATGATGTTAATAAGCCAGGCATGGTGGCACATGCTTGTAATCCCAGTACTTGAGAGACTGAGACAGGAGGATCCGGGTTCATGGCCAGCCTCAGCTACCTAGTGAGGCACTCCCCAACTTAGTGAGACTCGGTTTCAAAATAAGAATAAAAAATAGGACTGGGGATGTAGCTTGCGGGTAGAATGCTCCTGGGTTCAATCCCCAGTACAAAAATAAGTAAAAGGTTGTAATCCCATTACGTGGGAGGCTGAGACAAGAGGATCACAGGTTTGAGGCCAGCCTCAGCAACTTAAAGAGGCCCTGTTTCAAAATAAAAAAAATAAAGTAGGGCTGCAGGCATAGCTCATTGGTATAGCACCCCTGCAAAAAAATAAGATGATACATATAAACCAGGTGCAGTGGACTATGCCCATAACCCAGTACTTGGCATACTGAGAGAGGAAGATTGAGGCTCACACATGGTGAATTAGCAAGACTTTGTTTCAAAACGTAAAATAAGGTAGGGTGGGGGTGGGGGGTAATAGGTCAGAGGTAGAATGCCCCTAGGTTCAATCCCCAGTACCACGAAAATAAAATAAAACATGTATAAAACCTATAAGAGAAACTACTAAGTCAAAATATGTGTATTTTAAATGTAGATAGAGGTTAATCCAAAGCTTTCCACTAAATTTAAGTACTGAGTAGTAACAAAGGTATTATTGCTCTCACCAAGGGTTTATTAAGTACAATACTTTACACATAGTAGTATTAAACACTATTGAGTTAAACCAGGTACAGTGGTGCATGCCTGTAATCCTAGTACTTGGGAGGCTGAGACAGGAGGATCACAGGTTTGAGGACAACCTGAGCAAGTAGTGAGATTCTCATCAACCTAGTGAAACCCCGTTTCAAAATAAGAATAAAATCAGGCTGGGGGTGTAGCTTGGAGGTAAAATGCCCCTGAGTTCAATCCCCAGTAACCCCTCCAACCCCTCCCCCACCCACCTACCCACACACACAAAACTGTTGAGTAGGTAAAGGAGCTCTCATTTAAGTGAGAAAATTTTGTTTTTTGATAGTATTTAAATCTGTACAGAAGGGTTGCTGGGGTATAAGACAGTGGTAGAGTACATGCTTAGCCTGCATAAGACCCTGGGTTCTATCTCCAACATGAGAAAAAGAAGGGTTAATTAATAAAAGCCTAGGGAAGGAAGGAAATGAAGCCTCACAAAGGCTTACTACATGCCAAGCAACAAACATATTGAGTACTTTATCTCCTTGAATCCCGACATATCTTCTCCCTAGTTAAGAATGAAGTTGAAACATAGAAAGGTTAAATGACTTACCTAAGTCACACAGCTCATAAATGACTGAGTTGGGTTTAGAAATAAGCAGTCTGACTCCAGAAACACAGCTGCTGCCTCTACTACTGCTGCTGCTATTCCTTCTTTTTGAACACAGGCATCACTGAGCTACAACCAACTTCAGTCCTTTTTATTTTTTATTTTGAGACAGAGTCTCACTAAATTGCCTAGGTTGGCCTGGAACTTGCAGTCCTCCTGCCTCAGCCTCAACTGGAATTATGGGCATGTGCCACTGTATCTGGCTAGAAACCATTCTTTAAAGGCTGTGTATGTGTTCATTAGGAAAAGGACTTTTTTTTTTTTTTTTTTGGCAGTACTGGGGATTGAACTCGGGGACATTCTACCTCCAAGCTATACTCCCAGCCCTATTTTTTATTCTTTATTTTGAAACAGGGTCTCACTAAGTTGCGGAGTGCCCTACTAGGTAGCTGAGGCTGGCCACGAACCTGGATCCTCCAGTCTCAGCCTCCCAAATGCTGTAATTACAAGCATGTGCCACCACGCCCAGCTTAGGAAAAGGAAAGATGAAATGAAGGTTGAAGAAACAGATGGAAAAACACCAAGTCCTGATGTTTAGAAAACAGTGGACAGAGCCAGGTATGGTTGTGCACACTTGTAATCTTAGTACTTGGGAAGCTGAGACAGGAGGATTGCAGGTTTGAGGCCAGCCTCAGCAAATAGACTTACTTCAACCCAGTGAGACCCTATTTCAAAACAAAAATAGGGCTGGGAATGTAGCTCAGAGGTAGGATATCCCTGAGTTCAATCCCCAGTGCCACTCAAAAAAAAAAAAAAAGAAGAAAGAAAGAAAAAGAAAACGGGACAGATCAGTGTGGCATAATCACTGTTAAGGCCTGATTGCCACATATGGCATCCTAGGAGATGAGGTAAAAAAGTTAGACTGAGCCAGGCATGGTGGCACACACTTGTAATCCCAGTATTTGGGAGGCTGAGACAGGAGGATAGCAGGTTTGCAGCCAACCTCAGCTACTTAGTGAAGCCCTTCGTAACTTAGTGAGACCCTATTTCAAAATAAGGAATTAAGCCAGGCATGGTGGTGCACACTTGTATTCCCAGTACTTGGGAGGCTGAAACTGGAGGATCCGGGTCCGCAACCAGCCTCAGCTACCTAGTGAGGCACTCTGCAACTTAGTGAGACTCGGTTTCAAAATAAAGAATTAGAGCCGGGCGTGGTGGCACAGGCTTGTAATCCCAGCATTTGGGAGGCTGAGACAGGAGGATCCGGGTTCGAGGCCAGCTTCATCTACCTAGTGAGGCACTCCGCAACTTAGTGAGACCTGTTTCAAAATAAAGAATAAAAAATAGGGCTGGGGGTATAGCTCGGAGGTAGAATACCCCTGAGTTCAATCCCCAGTACCACAAAAAAATAAAATAAATAATTAAAAATAGGACTGGGGGTATAGCTCAGAGGTAGAATGCCCCTGGGTTCAATCCCCAGTACCAAAAAAAAAAAGTTAGGCTGAAGTAGGGCACGGTGGCGCACACCTATAATCCCAATACTTGGGAGGCTGAGACAGGAGGACCACAGATTCAAGGACAGCTTCAGCTAGCAGTGAGTCTCTCAGTCAACCTAGCAAGACGCTGTTTCAAAAATAAAAATAAGAAGCCTGGCATGGGGTCACACATTTGTAATCCCAGTATTTAAGAGGCTGAGACAGGAGGATTGCAGGTTTACAGCCAGCCTCAACAACTTAGTGAGGCCATCCTAGATCCTGTTTCCAAATAAAAGAATAAAATAGGTCTGGGGGTGTAGCTCAGAGGTAGAATGCCCCTGGGTTCCATCCCCAATATATATAAAAAAAAAAGTTAGGCTGAATAACATATATGCCCCATCATATGGAATTTCCAAACAAGAAAATGGCAATTTCACTTTATTCTAAAAGAGAACAAAGAATGTCATTTCTTTTTCTGAGATTGCTCTGGCATGATGGTAGTCTCTGCTCTTGGTGTTTTACTCATGGTGAGGACTTCAGGACTTTTTATTCTTTCAAACATATAGCATTCACTTTTGTCTGCAGAGGATATTCTAGTGCTGACCAGATGAAAGCCTTCCTTTAACAAAGTGTCAATCAGTAAGCCGAGGACATTTGTTCCATTGGCCAATTTTCGGTTATCAGGTTTTATAGAAACATACCTAGGACACACAAAAAGTTTAATTATAAAGCATTCCTTTAATAACTAGACAAACTATACACATAAATTAAAACCTCAAATAAAGGCATCATACCATTTTAAATCAGATTTTGTAGCTTTATTTATAAATGCAAATGAGTAATTTTGGATACTGAAAATAGAGACCTTGTTGGTGAATTCAATTACACATTTAAGAATATTAAAAATCTCATTAATTTGCACTGAGAAATTATTTTCTGCAGCAAACAATTGGCTTAATTTTTATTTTATTTTATTTTTTGCAGTACTGGGGATGGAACCTGGAGGCATTCTACCTCCAAGGTACACCCCCAGCCCTATTTTTTTATTCTTTATTTTGAAACAGGGTCTCACTAAGTTTCGGAGGGCCTCACTAAGCAGCTGAGGCTGGCGGGGAACACAGATCCTCCACTCCCAGCCTCCCAAATGCTAGGATTACAAGCATGTGCCACCACGCCCGACTTTAATTTTTATTTTTAAGTGTTGTTTGCTACTTCTACTCAACTTAATTGATTAAATCATTTTAATCAATTGTTTTAATGGATACTTCATACAATTACAATTTCTCCCTAGATGAGATTTTACCAGTTATTAGCACTAACATGAATTTTCTTTTGTTGTTTATTCCTATAACCATTTCTTCAGGTGAAATTTTGCAGATATAAAATGTCAAGAAGATTTTTGTCCATTTTTTCTTAATAATTTCCCCCCTGACAAGGTACAACTTGGGTCAAAAAGTCTCTGGAGTGGAGATCTAAAATCTTTTATGCCACCAGGAGTGATAGTGCATGCTTATAATCCCAGTAGTTGGGAGGCTGAGATAGGAGGATATCTCAGGTTCGAAGCCAGCCTCAGCAACTTAGTGAGGCTCTCAACAACTTGAGACCTTGTTTCCAAATAAAAAATAAAATAAACTGAGTGTGGTGGCGCACACTTGTAATCCCAGTACTTGGGAGGCTGAGACAGGAGGATCACAGGTTTGTGGCTAGCCTCAGCTACTTAATGAGGCCCTCCGCAACTTAGTGAGACCTTGTTTCAAAATAAAGAATAATAATAATAATAATAATAATAAAATAGGGCTGGGGTGTAACTCGACAGTAGAATGTCCCTGGGTTCCATCCCTAGTACTGAAAAAAAAATTTAAATTAAATAGATCTATAGACCAGAGGTAGAAGGCCTCTGAGTTCCCCAGTACAAAAAACAAAACAAAAAAAAAACTTTTATTCCCTGAGCAATTCCACAGAACCAATATAAAATATACCTGAAACTTTCAGGCTGGCTATCTGTTGGCTTTAATAATGTCAATAGAACATGTCTACATGGATGTCAACTATATTATTCTTCCCTTATTTGCCATCAAAATGTTTTATTTGTATCCTCTTACCATTTGTTTATGAGATATGAAAAAAAGACTAATTTAGATTAGTTCTAGAAAGAAACCTAAATTGTCTAATTTTATGGCATAAAAAGATGCTTGGGGATGTCCTTTAACCTCCTTTTTAAAAGTGATCATGATTGAAATAGAGTGTTTATTGTAACTCACGTTTAGAAACTCATTCTAGGCAATAAAAACAATTCAATAAAATCTAAGAATTATACTATAAAGCACATCTCAAAAAATTTTATTATAGCCGGGCGTGGTGGCGCATGCTTGTAATCCCAGCATTTGGGAGGCTAAGACCGGAGGATCCAGGTTCGAGGCCAGCCTCAGCTACCTAGTGAGGCACTGCGCAACTCAGTGAGACCCTTCCTGTTTCAAAATAAAGAATAAAAAATAGGGCCAGGGGTGTAGCTCAGAGGTAGAATGCCCCTGAGTTCAACCCCCAGTACCGCAAAAAAAAAAAAAAAAGACTTATTAGAAAAAAAAAACTTTATTATGTTTGATAAGCAAATTTTTACCAACTGTAAATCATCTCATCTACCCCCAATCTCCAGATCTTGACTATATAGCCTGGAAACATTTATCAGAGAAAAATTTACAGAATAGCTCATAAAAGAATCAGAATGCAGCCGGACATGGTGGTACACGCTTGTAATCTCAGCATTTGGGAGGCTGAGACTGGAGGATTCGAGTTCGCCAGCCTCAGCTACCTAGTGAGGTACTCCGAAACTTAGTGAGACCCTGTTTCAAAATAAAGAATAAAAAATAGGGCTGGGGGTGTAGCTTGGAGGTAGAATGCCCCTGAGTTAAATCCCCAGTACTGCAAAACAAAAAAAAAAGAATCAGGGTGCAAATAGTAAATGGTGGAAACAAGGTGGAATGTACTTGCAAGAAATCAAGTACTTGATTCCCTAGGAGACCAAATTGAAAAAAAAAAAAAAAAAAACAATTTCAAGGGAGGGGGAAACAGAAAATCTAAACTCTGTGTGTGTGTGTGTGTGTGTGTGTGTGTGTGTGTGTGCGCGCGCGCACACGCTGGAGATTGAACACAGGACCCAGAGTGATAGAGTCAAACACTCTATTACTAAGCTATATCCCCAGCTCTTATTTTAAAAAGTTTAAAGGCAGTTACACTTTTCTTTTTAAAAAGAGGTCATGTCAGGCACCATGGTGCATGCCTGCAATCCCAGTTACTTGAGAGACTGAGACAGGAGGAACACAAGTTTGAAGCCAACCTGGGCCACATAGTGAAACCCTATAAGTAAAAAAGGGCTGGGGATCTAGTACAGTAATTCAGCACCCCTGTGTTTGATCCCCAGTATCACCAAAAAATAAAAGGGAGGAGAATCAGATAAAATAAAGATTACCAAAGAGACTGTGACCATAACTTGAGCTTGATAACATTCTATAACATAAATGGCCATCTAAAAGATACAAGCTAAGTATTTCTAGTACTATGAACTTTTGAAGATAGTAACTGAGCAACTTGCTAAGTTAACAAGACTTTAGAGTGGTAAATCATACTGGTGAAACATGTATGATAAGCTACTTGATACCAGTCTAGTAGGACTCTACTACTTTCTACTTTCCACAAACATCTGAATAGACAGATTCAGACCAGGGAGGGAATTAGCAAAAATTACAAACGATTGCTAATTACACAATTAAATTCTCAACAGTGGGCCTTTTAAGGCCAGAGTTTTCACCCAATCACCACAGATTCCCATGTCCCCTTATTCAGAGTATCTCTCTCTACTTGGATGCTAGCACTATGTTAAAAAAAAAAAAATCACAAACACAGGATAGAAAAAATTCTTAGCTTAAAACAACTAAAAGAATACCAGGAGTGGGGCATGGTGGCACGCACTTGTAATCCCAGGACTTGGGAGGCTGAGACCTGAGGATCCAGGTTCGTAGCCAGCCTCAGCCACTTAGTGAAGCCCTCTGCAACTTAATGAGACCCTGTTTCAAAATAAAAAATAAAAAATAGGGGTGGGGTATAGCTTGGAAGTAGAATGTCCCTCCTGGGTTCAATCCTCGGTCCGCTTGTAATCCCAGCATTTGGGAGGCTGAGACCAGAGGATCCGGGTTCACAGCCAGCCTCAGCCATCTAGTGAGGCACTCCGCAACTTAGTGAGACCCTGTTTCAAAATAAAGAATAAAAAATAGGGCTGGGGGTATAGCTCGGAGGTAGAATGCCCCTGAGTTCAATCCTCAGTACCGCAAAAAATTAAAAAAAAAAATACCAGGCCTGGGTGCTTGCCTAGCATGTGCAAGGCCCTGGGTTCGATTGCCAGCAAAACACACCACACACACACACAGATGTGAAAAGCTTCTGGTTTTGGAATTATCTGTTGTAGAAGTGTAAATATAATGCCTTTCTCATAAGATAAATTCTGTTTTGTTTTTTAACACAAGCATTTAACAAAAAGGGGAACCATTTGGCACTGTGTACACACAAGAGTAGTCCCATTTCAGTTTCTCATCTTGTTTTTCAATATTACATTACCTTCTCCAAATGCATAGTTTTTAAAGAGCAGTTACTATTTCCAAGTCATCTTTTTACCTAGCATGTTTCCTCAGGTTTATACCTTTTTAAAAGGGATCTCCAAAGTGTTCATAAGCACTTAATGAAAATTTAATAACCAAAATTTGATAATTTCTCTTCTTTCAGCACTCCACAAATGAAAATAAAGTGCTTAGAGTTAAATCAGACATAGGGCTAGGTGTGGTGGCATACCCTTGTAAACCCAGTACTTGGGAGGCTGAGACTGGAGGATCACAGGTGTATGGCCAGCCTCAGCAATTTATTGAGACTTTGTTTCAAAGTAAAAACTAAAACAAGGCTCCGGGTGTAGCTTAGAGGTAGGAAGCCCCTGGGTTCAATCCCCAACATTGCAAAAAGAATAAAATAAAACAGACATAGTCTTAGTTTTTCTTTATAACTAGCCTAACTAATTTGATTGGCTCCCATTTCCCAAAGTAACACTTCAACCTCTGAAGGGCAAGAAATTATGAAGTGTAAAAACCTAAATATTGTCATACTCAGTTATACTGCCCACAGTCCAGTTGATAAACAAGAATATGGGGAGTCTGGCATAGTGGTGCACGCTTCTAATCCCAGTACTTGGGAGGCTGAAACAGGAGGATCGCAGGTTCGTGGCCAGCCTTAGCTACTTAGTGAGGCCCTCTGAAACTCTGTGAAACCCTGTTTCAAAATAAAGAATAGCCAGGCGAGGTGGTGCACACTTGTAATCCCAGCATTTGAGAGGCTGAGACTGGAGGATTCGGGTTCGCGGCCAGCCTCAGCTACCTAGTGAGGCACTCCGCAACTTAGTGAGACCCTGTTTCAAAATAAAGAATAAAAAATAGGGCTGGGGGCATAGCTCGAAGGTAGAATGCCCCTGATTTCAATCCCCAGTACCACAAAAAAAAAAAAAAAAAAAAAGCACCTTAAACAATGCTTATCTGCCTTTTCTAAAAAAGTATATTTTAAGTACCATAAGAAAAGAACAAATAGAGACTTCTAAATTTTCCTCCTAAAAATTAAAATCAGCTTTCACAGTTGGTAAAATCATAGTAAGAGAGCATTAAGACATTTTTAATTGGGGATCAAGGTTGCTATGTCCATGATTGCAGGGTAGAAATCAGCCTTAGGAAGCCGGGCGTGGTGGCGCACACTTGTAATCCCAGCATTCGGGAGGCTGAGACTGGAGGATCCGGGTTCGCGGCCAGCCTCAGCTACCTAGTGAGACACTCCGCAACTTAGTGAGACTCGGTTTCAAAATAAAGAATAAAAAAATAGGGCTGGGGGTATAGCTCGGAGGTAAAACGTCCCTGAGTTCAATCCCCAGTACCGCAAAAAAAAAAAAAAAAAAAAGAAATCAGCCTTAGGATCCAGTCAAGAACAGGAGAAAGTAACTGACTCCAGAGAAGCTATTCTTGACATACTGACAGCCTATCCCAACATATGGAGTTGTGTAAAAGCCAAGGATGGAACAGTATACCAAATCTGCCACGAGATCTATCTGCCTATAATTGTGTTTAAAAATAAAATTTTTTTCTCCACTGAAGAAAAAAATCAGTAGTTGAATTTATGTGCTAAAAGAACACATAGTGTATAAGGAACTCAGGAGAAACTATTGAGCGTTTCCTATATGTGACCCCCGAAAACCATCTCTTGAAAAAGGTGATTAATTTTTAAGCCAATTTTACTAGCAATGAAACATAACCTATCAAATCTCTGGGCAGTCTTGTTTTGTTTTTGTTCCAGTCCCCCTTTTTTACTCTGAGAAGCGTCCAGCTGTAGAAAATAATTTAGTCATTCCACCCAACTCCATTGGTTACCCCAAACCCTTAGTTTGATAAACATTTTTTTCCCAAGAAAAGTTTTAGGTATGAGCTTTCAGTTTTGAGGGAAAACATCAGAAACCAGAACAGAAATTAGATGCTTCAAAGCACAAAATACCTGATTCCAGTTTGGTTCTCAGTAGTGCTGTCAGAGCCACAGTGGAAAACCAGGTCATGGTAAGAAGGTCTTTGTGGAGGCAGTGGAAGTAAGGTCATCTGAGGAAGGAATGAGTTACTACTCCAGATGGGTGCTGCACGCTGCTCTACAAACATTGTAATTCTCCCAGTTAACATCTCCATGGTTTTGCTGCAAGAGCCAAACACTCTGAAAAAAGTCTGAGTACTGCGATTTAGAAAATGCACCTCCAGGAGAGCAGGTCTTGCCAGTAGCAGGTGTTGGTTTAAGACATCAACCAGAGAATCAAGTTCATAGAAAAGAGCCTCTCTCTGAAGCCTTGGAAAGTCTGAAAAGCCAGTGGGTAATAAAAGCTGGTGGGTTCTCAAAAAATCTAAGATGAAACTAAATAAAACACCATCTCTATCCACAAAAACCTGGCCACCAACCATCTTGAATTCTTGGTCTCCGCCATTTAACATCCGTGCCAACCGAGAAGCAGGAAATTGCTTTATGGTAGAAAGCCTTGTTGTGAATATCTTTCCTCCCACATTCAAAGTAACCAGTTCCTGACTACTCATTTTTCCCTAGCTACAAACTGAAGGCTACAAACCATCAGTCACAGACTTATGAAGAATTTGTAAATCAACCTACTATCATAAATGCTACTTATACATGATTAAGAAATGAAGGGGAGGAGAGAATAACAAAACCCAGAGATCAAGATTCCTGGGTAACTATTATAAGACAAATAGTGTATCCATAGCTATGTTTGTAAATTTGAGTTGCTTGGGAACTTGCTGTATACAAAACAGAAAAGCAACACATAAAACAATAGTTTAAGGAAGACTGACAATATATCTGAGGATTGATGTGAAAATAGATCCCTTTCTCATATTCCACCTAAAAACAACATGCTCGGGCTGGGATCTAGCTCAGTGGTAGATCACTTGATTAGCATGTGCAAGGCCTTTGGTTCAATCCTAAGCACTGCAAGAAGATAAAAAAGCCTACATGAAACACTGGTATAAATCTGTATTGCAAGCCAGGCGTGATGGCACACACTTGTAATCCCAATACTTGGGAGGCGAGACCAGAGGATTGCAGGTTTGAGGACAGGCGCAGCAAACAGTGAGCCTATAATTAACCTAGCGAGACTCTGCCTCAAAAAAAATAAAATAGGGCTGGGAGTGTAGCTTAGAGGTAGAATGCCCCCGGGTTCAATCCCCAGTGCCACCAAAAATAAAAAATCTATATTATACATATACCCAGGCATGGTAGCCCATGTCTGTAATCCCAGTACTTGGGAGGCTGAGAAAGGATTTCAAGTTCAAGACCAGTCTCAGTAACTTAGTGAGACCCTGTTTAAAATAGGGCTGAGAGCCGGGCGTGGTGGCGCACGCTTGTAATCCCAGCATTTGGGAGGCTGAGACCGGAGGATCCGGGTTCGCGGCCAGCCTCAGCTACCTAGTGAGGCACTCTGAAACTTAGTGAGACTTGGTTTCAAAATAAAGAATAAAAAATAGGGCTGGGGGTATAGCTCGGAGGTAGAATACCCGAGTTCAATCCCCAGTACTACAAAAAAAAAATAGGGCTGGGGCCAGGCATGGTGACACGCCTGTAATCCTGTACTTGGGAGGCTGAGACAGAATATGAGGTTCAAGGACAGTTTCAGCCTGTAGTGAGACTCTCATCATCAACCTGGTTTCCAAATAATAAAATCAGGTTGAGGGTGTTATCTAAAAAATAGAATGTGTGGCCGGGCGTGGTGGCGCACGCTTGTAATCCCAGCATTCGGGAGGCTGAGACCGGAGGATCCAGGTTCTCGGCCAGCCTCAGCTTCCTAGTGAGGCACTCCACAACTTAGTGAGACCCGGTTTCAAAATAAAGAATAAAAAAATAGGGCTGGGGGTTTGGCTCAGAGGTAGAACGCCCCTGAGTTCAATCCCTAGTACCGCAAAAAAAAAAAAAAAAAAAAAGAATGTCTGGGTTTGAAACCCAGTACCACAAAAATAAATAGGGGGAAAAAAATAGTGCTAGAGGTATAGCTCAGAGGTAGAATATCCCTGGATTCAATCCCCAGCACAAAAGGAAAAAAAGTTACTGGAAGTAGAAAAGCACTCTCCCAATACCTCTTATTTACTAAGAGCCCTTAGTCAGAGGTAAGATTTAGAAAATATTGTGTGAATTTCTTATGACCCCCTTAGCAATTTATTGGCTCAATCATGAATTGTGTTAGGGATAGGGCAGCCATATGTCACCCAGTAGCTTAATGATATCAAATATATAGAAGGAATGATTTCTCACGTTAAATTTATTATTTATTTTGTAGTACTGGGGATTAATTACAAGCGTGCACCACCATGCCCGGTGTTAAATTTAGTTGTCACCTTTTTTTCCTGTCCCTGCTTACCTTATTTCCTCTCAACCAAATCAAAGGATTGCAATAAAGACACTATTCTCTTAAATTCTATTCCACTCAATGGGCTTTCAAAGGATTATCTTTTACCATGGCAGAAATAAGGTAGATTAAAAAGCAATTGTGAGCCGGGCATGGTGACACATTTGTAATCCTAGTACTTGAGAGGCTGAGACTGGAAGATCTGGGTTTCTCGGACAGCCTCAGCTACTTAGTGAGGCTTTCCGCAACTTAGTGAGACCATTTCCAAATAAAGAATAAAAAATAGGACTAGGGGTGTAGCTTGAAGGTAGAATCCCCCTGGGTTCAATCCCCAGTAGCCCCCGCTCCCCCCCAAAAACCAAAAACAATTGTAAGGTTACTTCCTTGATTTCATCTGAATTATTTTATTATTCTTATTTTTGCAGTGGCAACATGTGGACCTTTGTTTTTTAACCTATGTCTTTGCACAACCATCTAATAACTTATGCAGTTTATCATCTTTGGTGAAAAACTTACAAAAAAACAAAAGGAACAGGCTTAAATCTCCAACCTTCTATAATTGTAACTTATAAAGTCTAGAGATTTAGCTCAATGGTAAAGCACCTCTAGCTTCAATCCTCAGTACCACACAAAAAAAAAAAAGTTGCTTATTATTATGCTGCCTATAAGTCATCAATGCAATATTAGATTATGTTTTCTCATCTCCCAATTTTTGTTTTTATGGTGGCTTTGGTTTTGTTTTGAGATGGATTCACTGTTGCCCAGGTTGGTTTCAAACTTGTGAGCTCAAGTGACCCTCCTGCCTAAGCATCCTGAGTAGCTGGGACTACAGGCACATTCACCTTGTTTTTATCACAGCATAAACAGACAAAATTGGGAGAATGATATTTATTTAAAAAGCACTCTTTATAAAGGGATCAGAACTGTACTACTAAATTTCACTTTCATCTTTATGCTACCAAATTTGTACAACATGTATAGTACATTATTTAAAAAATAAAAAAACACTTTGAGGAAAATATGTGACTAGAATCTTGACCAGATCTGAATTACTACCCTTTTCTCTTAATTTCTATCAAAAAACTGAACTACATAGCTGAAATAGGGTTTACAATAGTTTATATTTGCACACAAATTCTGCCACATTGTTTAGTACCACCAAAGTAAAATTCTTGACTTTTTCACTGAAAATGAAAAACCCATCTGTCACTTGTTCCCAATAAAAAATTGATTGTTCTACAAAATTGTATTTAGTCAGATAAGAACTCAACATTGAAAGATTGTCTTTCCAAGCTGCAAGTGCATCAAATAAAAACCATTCCAGGGATATGGAAGGACCAAAGAAAACGAGGAGGCCAAGCAGAAGAACCACCACAAATACTTGATAGAAGCGCCAGGGAATTTTGCTAATGAATGTGCCAGTATCTTGAGGCAAAGAAAGTTTATCTACATCTACCAGTTTTATGTCCTCCCACTGACTGGTATCAAAGTTCTTCATTAAAGGGCTCGTGGGCAAATTAGAGGGAGGCAAAGGAGTTTCCTTGATTACTTTGATTTTCTCCCTGAATTCCTGCATCTGTTGCAGAAATATGATAGGTTCTGACACATCTTTGAAAGCCTCGGCAATGTTAAAGGCCATCCGTTGCTCCTGTAAGATGGTGTTGAGTTTGTTGATCTCTGGGTCATAGGCTTGCATAACCGCAAGCTTCATGGTCTCAAAGTCAGACAGGATCTCATTCTTCTTTTGATCCAAAGTGTGTTGTAATTTCTCAAAAAATTCCTTCACTTTATCTGAATCTTTAGTCAGTAACTGTAGAGATTTCCTCTTGCTAGTTTCCAAAGTATCCAAGCGAGAAAGAGCATCTCCCCGACGCCAGGTCTCAAAACTCTGGAAGAGAGACTCAAAGGCATTCCTTTCCTGAGCATAGGCATCCTCAATGGAACAGAAGACATGCTTGGTGTGGTCACCACGAGTAGCACAGATCCCACAAATCAGTTGCATATCAGTTAGGCAGAAAATGTTGAGAGGCTGCCCCAGGTGTCCTTTGCACACTGGCATTTTGGGAGAGATCTTGATTTTGTTATACTTCTCCACAATACCCTTCAGGGAGTAATTAACCTGAAGGCTATTAACTCCTGTAGCTGAAGTTTCCTTACGGCAGGTAGGGCACTTGAATGGAGATGATCTCCACAAGGAATTTCGCACATTCCCCTCTAAGAGACCTTCTAAGCATTTTTTGCAGAAGTTGTGCGAGCAAGGCAAAACTCGAGGATCATCAAACAAACTGCAACAGATTGGGCACGTGAGATCTTCTTCAAGCAGCTCCATCACATCCTACCAGAGAAAGAAACATTTTGTTTTACTCTAGTAATCCCCTCTACTTGGACTACGTAACAATTAGAAGCTATCTTTACATTGAGTTTTAACTGAAATAACCAGCCAAACAGAGGAAGTGAGAAATGTGGGAAGGGAAAGCACACCAAAGCAGATTTAATCCACTGGATGACAACACACTCCTTATTAGTAGGGCACCCTGTACACAAGGCCTTTGTGTGAGCTTTCCAACAACAGTCTTTGGCTAAGACAGGGTTAGGACTGGGACAACTGCAAGTTGAGCCAGCAAGACCCAACTGATTGTTTTAAAACAGAGAGCTGACTACTAGGAATCAGAAACAAAGCTACTCACTGTCTGTAATAGAATGAGCTCTTTACTGTGGGCCCACAAATATAAAATGGTATGCTATTTAAAAGAAAGCACAGAAATATAAATACAAGCATGTACTCATGCATATTTTTCTATTTCAGAGGCAAGAATATAATTATTAAAATCACCAGTAAAAAGCACAGGATAAGAGCTGGGCATGGTGGTGTGCACTTGTAATCCCAGTACTTGGGAGGCTGAGACAGGAGGAGTGCAGGTTTGAGGACAGCCTCAGCAAGTAGTCATCAACCTAGCGAGACCCTGTTTTCAAATAAAAATAAAATAGGGCTGGGGGTGTAGCTCAAAGGTAGAACCAAAAACAAACAAAAAAGCCCAGGATAAGACTTAAGAGTTGCAATTTACCATTGCCTTAGAGAATTAAATGAAGGGTTGGGGATGTAGCTCAGAGGTAGAATGCCCCTGGGCTCAATCCCTATTGCCACACACACACACAAAAAAAAAATAACCACAGGGGAAAATACTACTTGGAAAGTCTATTAAGCCACCTCGTGTCGTGTGTGTGTGTGTGTGTGTGTGTGTGTGTGTGTGTGTATGTGTGTGTGTGAGAGAGAGAGAGAGAGAGAGAGAGAATGAGAGAATGAGAGAATGAATGACGAACCCAGGGGCCTTTTACCTCCAGGCTGCACCCCCAGCCCTGTTTTATTTTGAAACAGGGTCTTAGTGGTAAATTGCTGAGAGCCTCACTTAGTTGTTGACGCTGGCTTCAAACCTGTGATCTTCCTGTCTCAGCTTCCCAAGTATTGGGATTACAAAGGTGTGCCATCAGACCCAGCTTAAACCACCTTTTTATACTCAAAACTTTCTCTAGAACAAAAGTATTTTGACCACTTCCCCAGCTGATTCTAGTACCTTTTAGAGAATGAGGTATTAGCCTGATCCAAGAAACTATACAAGCTGTTGCCTTAGAAGTTTTAAAGGAAAACATAAGGTATTAGTACTCTTCACAGGAAAAGGAAGTTTAAGTGTAGCTGACACACAAAATCTGAAGGAATCACCAGCTTACTCCTTTGATGTGAACTAAAGCACAAATTCCTTCCAACTCTTTGTTTGTTTGTTTGTTTTTGGCTAATTCTTTCCCAATATATAGAAGTCAAACTTTAAAACAAAATAGTTCGGTTAAAACTTCAATTTAAGCCGGGCGTGGTGGCGCACACTTGTAATCCCAGCATTCAGGAGGCTGAGACCGGAGGATCCAGGTTCGAGGCCAGCCTCAGCTACCTAGTGAGGCACTCTGCAACTTAGTAAGACTCGGTTTCAAAATAAAGAATAAAAAATAGGGCTGGGGGTATAGCTCGGAGGTAGAATGCCCCTGAGTTCAATTCCCATTACCGCAAAAAAAAAAAAACCTTCAATTTAACCAATGTCAAAAATTTATTTATTTATTTTTGTGGCACTGAGGATGGAACCCAGGGGCATTCTACCTCCGAGCTACACCCCCAGTCCTATCTTTAATTCTTTATTTTGAAACAGGGTCTCACTAAGTTAAGGAGGCCCTCACTAATTAGCTGAGGCTTGCGGCAAACCCAGATCCTATCTCAGCCTCCCAAGTACTGGGATTACATGCGAGCGCCACCACACCCGGCTTTCAAAATTTATTTATTAAGCCAGGCTTGGTGGCACATGGTGAAGCAGCTAGCTTCAGCTACTTAATGAGGCCCTCCGCAACTTAGTTTCAAAATACAGAATAAAAATAGGGCTGGGGATGTATGTAGTTTGGAGGTAGAATGCCCCTTGGGTTCAGTACCCAATACCAAAAAAAAAAAAAAACTAGTGCTAAGGATTGAACCCAGGAGCATTCTATCTCAAAACTACACTCCTAGCCCTTTTTTACTTTTTATTTGGAAATAAGGTCTCACTAAGTTGCTGACAGCCTCGGTAAATTGCTGAGGCTGGCTTCAAACCTGCGATCCTCTTATTTCAGCCTCCCAAGTACTGGGATTACAGGCATTCACCATCATGCCCGGCTTCTAATGTCTAAACTTAGTGTACAAAAGGAAACAATTTACCAAGACTCATTTCTTCCTTTGAATATTTCTGTACACCAAAAATGCCTAAATTTTAAAGCACAATAAATCCAGTTTCCCACCTATTAAATTTTCCCAAGCATTTTATACTAACAATTAAAATAGCTGAATAACCGGGCATAGTGGTGCACACCTGTAATCCCAGTACTTGGGAGGCTAACACAGGAGAATCACAGGTTGGACAGCCTCAGTAAGTAGTGAAACACTCATCAACCTAGCCATACATTAGACTAGGGGTGTACCTCAGAAGTAGAATGCTCCTGGTTTCCATCCCTAGTACCACCAAAAAAAGAAAAAAGCAAGCTGAATATACTAGTTATCTACCACCTCTTGAGAAAAAGTCAAACATTTTCCTACCATACCTCTATTTTTAGTAGGCTTTTTAAATTTAAAATTTGCTATTTTAGATATAGTTCTATCTCTGACAAATGCATAGTTGCATAACACCACCAGAGACTTATTTTTAAGCAAACTACCAAGCTATCAGCACTCAAGGAAGATTAATAAGTGCCTTATTAATCCTATCTTGTGGGAATATATATCCTATCTGTGGGAATAGCTTCTACAAATAAAAACTATAACACAACCACCAAAATACTAAGAATGTAAATTTCAACAGGACATGCTGGCAATCCCTGTACTTGGGAAGCTGAGAAAGGAGGATCACAGGTTCAAGGTTGGGGCTGTAGTTCAGTGGTAGAAAGCTCCTGAGTTCAATTTCCAATACTACCAAAAAAAGGGGAAAAAGTCAATATTTATAAAGAAAATGAGTCATAAAACGTAAGTAAAAACTAACAGGTATTAGACTTCTCCCTCTTAGAATTCCTTCATTTTTAAATTACTAACCCAAGCTAGGCACGGTGACACACACTTGTAATCCCAGTACTTGGGAGGCTGAAGCAGAAGGATCGCAGGTTCAATTAGCCTTAGCTACTCAGATCCTGTTTCAAAATAAAGAATAAAAAATAGAGCTGGGGGTGTAGCTCAGAGGTAGAATAGAATGCCCCTGGGTTCAATCCTCAGTAGCACAATAAATAAATAACCAACATAAAATGATTATATATAAAATGTACTCATTCAGCCTGGCATGATGGCACACACATATAATCCCAGTACTTGGGAGGCTGAGACAGGACTGCAGGTGCAAGGCCAGCCTTAGCAACTTAGCAAGATTCTCAGGAATTTAGTAAGACCCTGTTTTTTTGTTTTTTGTTTTTGTGGTACTGGGGATTGAACTCAAGGGCATTCTACCTCCGAACTATACCCCTAGCCCTATTTTTTATTTTTTATTTTGAAACAGGGTCTCCCTAAATTGCAGAGTGCCTCACTAGGTAGCTGAGGCTGGTCGCAAACCCGGATCGTCTGGTCTCAGCCTCCCAAATGCTGGGATTACAAGCATGCACCACCATGCCCGGCAGTAAGACCCTGTTTTAAGATAAAATGACTGGGGGTGTAGCCCAGAAGCAGAATGTCCCTAGGTTCAACCCCCAATACCAGAAATAAATATTCATTCACTCTTATACAAAAGTTAATTGGCTACCTAAATACATTCAAAAAGAAGAGAAAAAACCTAAGACAGGTGTGCTGGCGCATGCTTGTAATCCCAGTATTTGGGAGGCTGAGACAGGAGGGATGGCAGGTTGGCAGCCAGCATCAGCTACTTAGTGAGGCCGTCAGCAACTTAGTGAGACTCTGTTTCAAAAATAAAGAATGAAAAATAGGGTGAGGGTGGGTGTGGCTTGGAGGTAGAAGAATGCCCCTGGGTTCAATCCCCAGTACAGCAAAAAATAAAAATACATAAATAAAAACACCTTTTTGTGTGTGTATGTGTGTGGTACTGGGGATTGAACTCAGGGGCATTCTACCTCCGAGCTATACCCCTAGCCCTATTTTTTATTCTTTATTTTGAAACCAGGTCTAAGTTGCGGAGTGCCTCACTAGGTACCTGAGACTGGCCTCAAACCCAGATCTTCTGGTCTCAGCCTCCCAAATGCTGGAGTACAAGCGTACGCGACCACACCCGGCTAAAAACACCTTTCTTATTAAGTCTTTGTTACATTAGCTATTAGTAATATATTCAAAATGTTATCCATAATTTATTTCCCAGGGAATAAAAGGAAAAGCCAGTAAATTATGCTTTGTTTTAATGGATTTTATTTTATTATTTTGTTTGCAGTGTTGATCAAAACCAGGGCCTTGAACATGCTGGGCAAGTGCTCTACCTCTGAGCGACATCCCCAGGCTCTATATTTGGGATTGAACCCAGGGGCATTCTGCCTCTGAGCTATACCCAACCCTATTTTATTTTTTATTTTTGAAACAGGGCCTCACTAAATTACAGATGACCTCACTAAATTGCTAAGGCTGCTATGAACCTGTGGATGGATCCTCCTGTCTGCCTCCCAAGTAACTGGGATTACAAACCTGTACCACCACGCCCCCTCCCCCCCCACACACACTCATAATATTAACTAAATAACTATCAGGTAACTAGATAGCAGATGTTGAAACTGTTACTTCAGAGACACTGAATTATGCTAAATTTTATTAAACTGAGAGCTACCAACCTTATCTTGGAACAGGGCTTATAATAAAATGGCCTTTTGGGGGGAAGCCGAGACAGGAGGATCAGGAGTTCACAGCCATCTTCAGCTATTTAGCAAGACCCTCTTTCAAAGTAAAGAATTAAAAAAAAAAAAAAAAAAGGCCTAGGGGTGTCGATCAGAGGTAGAATGCCCCTGGGTTCAATCCCCAGTACTGCAAAAATAAAATGGCCTTTTTTTTTTCCTAAAGCCCTTCCTCTCAGGACACTAGTCAGTAGTTTCAAATACTATATTTTATTTAGTTTGAAATCCACTAATGTTTTCTTTTTCTTTTTTTTTTTTTTTGCGGTACTGGGGATTGAACTCGGGGGCATTCTACCTCCGAGCTATACCCCCAGCCCTATTTTTTATTCTTTATTTTGAAACCGAGGCTCACTAAGTTGCGGAGTGCCTCACTAGGTAGCTGAGGCTGGCCTCAAACCCGGGTCCTCCGTTCTCAGCCTCCCGAATGCTGGGATTACAAGCGTGCGCCACCACGCCTGTTTTCTTGAAACTAAAGGTCTGGTCAACAACTATTGAATCTAGCTAGAAAAATGTAAGAATATTTACTGTAGTATTCTGAATTTTGTTTCAAATTTTTCATAATATAAATCAGAAAAAACTAAAGGAGGAGACCAATTATTAGAAAAAGTAGAGCCACGCATGGTGGCACACACTTGTATGAGAACCTGATACAGGAGGATCACAGATTCACCGCCAGTCTCAGCTACTTAGTGAGACCCTGTTTCAAGAATAAAAAAAAAGGGCTGGAGGTATATCTTGGAGGTAGAATGCCCCTTGGGTTCAATCCCCAGTATCACAAAAAAAAAAAAAAAAAAAATTGAGCTAAAAAAAATTAAAACATTAGCTAAGTATGATATGCTTCACAAGGAGCTTAATCTGCTATAACCCATCTTTTACAAAATATTTTAGCATAGTAGTGCATTCCTGTAATCTTGAGACATCAGGATTACAGGTTCAAGGCTAGCCTCAACAATTTAGGGAGACCCTGTTTCCAAATAAAAAGGGCCACAGTGTAGCTCAGAGGTAGAACTCACCTGAGTTCAATCCCATAAGAAATAAATTAACTTATTTAAAAATTACCAGATTGGTGGCACACACTTGTAATCCCAGTACTTGGGAGGCTGAGACCAGAGGATCTGGGTTCACCGCCAGCCTCAGCTACTTAGTGAGGCCCTCTGCAACTTAGTGAGTTCCTGTTTCAAAATAAAGACTAAAAATAGGGCTGGGGATGTAGCTCAGAGGTAGAATGCCCCTGGGTTCAATCCCCAGTACCAAAAAAAAAAAAAAAATTTACCAAAGATTGTTAGATCCAAGTCTGTGAGGAGACTGACACACTGGGCTCAGTCTGGGACTTTTTTTTTTTTGGTACTTTGGATTGAACCAAGGGACATTTTACCTCTGAGCTACACCCTTCATCCCTATTTTGATTTGAAACAGGATCTCACTAGATTGAAACAGAGTCTCATTGCTTGCTGAGGTTGTCCTTCAAGCCTGAGATCCTCCTGTCTCAGCCTCCCAAGGACAAGCAGTACACATGCCTATAATCCCAGTACTTGTGAGGCCAAGACAGGAGGATCAAAGGTTCTCAACCAGCCTTGGCAACATAAATGAGACCCTTCAAAACTTAGTGAGACCCTGTTTCAAAATAAAAACAGAGCTGGTGTAGCTCGGGTAGAATGCCCCTGATTTTATTTTTATTTTTATTTTTTTGGCGGTACTGGGGATTGAACCCAGGGGCATTCTACCTCTGAGCTACACCCCCAGTCCTATTTTTTATTCTTTATTTTGAAACCGGGTCTCACTAAGTTGCAGAGTGCCTCACTAGGTAGCTGAGGCTGGCCTCGAACCCGGATCCTCCGGCCACAGCCTCCCAAATGCTGGGATTACAAGCGTGCGCCATCACACCCGGCTATGCCCTTGATTTTAATTCCTATTACCCTCCCCCAAATGAAAATAATAACTGTAATGATAATAAGTTACATATGTGGTGCTTATCTAATTGTCATGTGGCCCTTATAAATTATAAAAGCCACCTATGTGTACACATGTGACAATAAATAGCTCACCTTTTCTGGCATTATCCTAAAATAACTAGTAGTTAAAATTTCTCCTAAGATATTTCTTTTTTTTTTTTTTGCGGTACTGGGGATTGAACTCAGGGGCATTCCACCTCCAAGCTATACCCCCAGCCCTATTTTTTATTCTTTATTTTGAAACCGAGTCTCACTAAGTTGCGGAGTGCCTCACTAGGTAGCTGAGGCTGGCTGCGAACCCGGATCCTCCGGTCTCAGCCTCCCGAATGCTGGGATTACAAGCGTGTGCCACCACGCCCGGCTCTCCCCTAAGATATTTCTAGCAGGGTTCCTGATACAGCAGAGCTAGTATAGAAGGCCCACCAGCTCAGAAAGCTCGGCTACTCAGAAAATTCACAAAGGGTTGTTAGATTAAGGTGACACTTCAAAAATATTCAAACTATGTCATTACCAGTTTATACCACTTAGAAAAACTATTGTCTCCTTTCCTTCATTCTCATTTTTGTGGCACTATCTAGCCTTGACTCTTCTCTGTTTTTCTTTTGTCTTCTCCATACTGTTTAAAATGAGTACAATCAGGCCGGGTGTGGTGGCGCATGCTTGTAATCCCAGTACTTGGGAGGCTGAGACAGGAGGATCTCAGGTTCCTGGCCAGCCTCAGTTTATTTAGTGAGGCCCTCCGCAACTTAGACCCTGTTTCAAAATAAGTAATAAAAAAATAGGGCTGGGAGTATAGCTCAGAGGTAGAAGGCCCCTGGGCTCAATCCCCAGTACCGCAAAAAAAAAAAAAAAGCTAAAATGAGTACAATCTTCAGATTTCCTCCCATTTACCACTTCTCTTCACCTTTTGGGTGACTTGAAAATCACCCTAGAAGCCAGGCGTGGTGGCACATGCTTATAATCTCAGCATTTGGGAGGCTGAGACTGGAGGATCCAGGTTCTCCGCCAGCCTCAGCTACCTAGTGAGGCACTCCGCAACTTAGTGAGACCCTGTTTCAAAATAAAGAATAAAAAATAGGGCTGGGGGTGTAGCTCGGAGGTAGAACGCCCCTGAGTTCAATCCCCAGTACCCTAAAAAAAAAAAAAGAAAAAAGAAAGTCACCCAAGATATTATTCTGTAATTTCTGTAAATCTGCAGCATTAAATCAATAAGTTTTAAGATTCCAGCTAGATCAGATATTCCTATCCCAATTATGTGGGACAACTGAGAAACAAGGTGGCCCACAAAAGTTATTGAAACCAATCTGAGTAAGACTAAGGGAAACATACAGACTAAATTATTTTCTAGTCTTATATCAATCAGACCCAGATATTATCTTAACCTGTTAAAAGTACAATTTTTTTTTTTTTTTTTGTGGCACTCGAGATTGAACCCAGGGGCATTCTATCTCCAAGCTACACCCCCAGTCCTATTTTTTATTCTTTATTTTGAAACCGGGTCTCACTAAGTTGCAGAATGCCTCACTAGGTAGCTGAGGCTGGCCGAGAACCTGGATCCTCCGGTATCAGCCTCCCAAATGCTGGAATTACAAGTGTGCACCACCACACCCGGCTCTATTTTTTATTCTTTATTTTGAAACAGGGTCTAAGTTTCGGAGGGCCTCAGTAAGTAGCTGAGTCTGGCTGCGAACCCGGATCCTCCAGTCTCAGTCTCCCAAGTACTGGGATTACTAGCATGGGCTACCATGCCATGTAACTAAAAGTACAATTTAAGTTAGTGAAGTTGCAATTATTGATTTCTAAAACGGTTTTATGCCTGGTGTGGTAGCACACTGTTTGTTAATCCCAGTACTTGGGAGGCTGAGACAGGAGAATCAAGGACAGCCTCAGCAAGTATTGAGACTCTCATCAACCTAGCAAGACCCTGTTTCCAAGTAACATCAGGCTGGGGATGTAGCTCAAAGGTAGAATGTCTCTGGGTTCAATTCTCAGTACCACCAAAAAAATAAAAAAACCCAATAAGAATAAAAAATAGGGTGTAGCTCAGAGGTAGATTATCCCTATGCCCAATGTTACACCATTTCAGGTTGGCAATATATGCTCTGTTGATACTGCCTGGTTCATATTAAACATTGGAACTACACAGGTAAAAAGGAAGAGTTTTAAGGCCGGGCGTGGTGGCGCACGCTTGTAATCCCAGCATTCGGGAGGCTGAGACCGGAGGATCCGGGTTCGCGGCCAGCTTCAGCTACTTAGTGAGGCACTCCGCAACCTAGTGAGACCCGGTTTCAAAATAAAGAATAAAAAATAGGGCTGGGGGTATAGCTTGGAGGTAGAATGCCCCTGAGTTCAATCCCCAGTACCGCAAAAAAAAATAAATAAATAAAAAAAAATAAAAAGGAAGAGTTTTAAATTGGGAGCCAGGTTATTGCCAAGTAGGATATCACTGCAGCATTTATGCCACAAGGGAAGAATCATTTAAACTATTATCAAAAATTTCCAATTCAACTCTTCTTAGAAATGTATCTACATTTCCAGGCGTGGTACACACCTGGCTGGGGGTATAGCTTGAAGGTGGTAGAATGCCCTTGGGTTCAATTCTCAGTACTGCGGGGGGGGGAAAAAAAAAAGAAAGAAATGTATTTACATCTAAGCCAGGCACCATGGCTCACACCTGTAATCTCAATATTTGGGAGGCTGAGACAGGAGGATCACAGGTTTAAGGCCAGCCTCAGCCAACTTAGCAAGACCTTGTTTCAAAATAAAGGCTGGAAGTGTAGTTTGGAGGCAAAATACCACTGGGTTCCATCCCCAGTATCACCCACAAAAAAAGGACATTCTAAAAAGTTCTAGAGACTGGGCATGGTGGCACACGCTTGTAATCACAGTACGTGGGAGGCTGAGATCAGAGGATCCAGGTTTGAGGCCAGCCCCAGCTACTTAGTGAGGATTTCCGCAACTTGGTGAGACCCTGTTTCAAAATAAAAAATAGGGCTGGGGGTGTAGCTTGGAGGTAGAATGCCCCCGAAGTTCAATCCCCAGTACTGGGGAAAAAAAATAAAAGATTGCAAAGGTTTTCTCTAGAGAGGCTACACGAAATCAAGTCAATCACGCACAAGTGCCCCACCTCTCTAATGCAGTTCCTTACCTAACTACAAAAAAACCATACTTCCTGGAGCTTAGTAAAAAACTAACAAGATACACTTGTTACCATTCCTACCTGAGTATAAAATATAAAACATTTTAAGGCAATTAATATTATTTTGTGTGTGTGTGTGTGTGTGTGTGTGTGTGTGGTGATGAGGATTGAACCCAGGGGCAGTCTACTAAGGCAGGACCCTGACTTTGTCCTTAAAACTGTATTTACAGCCAGGCTTGGTGGCACACACTTGGGAGGCTCAGACAGGAGGATCCAGGTTCGCAGCCAGCCTCAGCTACTTAGTGAGGCCCTCTGCAAATTAGTGAGACCCTGTTTCAAAATAAAGAATAAAAAATGGGCCTGGGGGTGTAGCATAGGTAGAAAGCCCCTAGGTTCAATCCCCAGTACTGCAAAAAAAACACTGTATTTGGCTAAAAGCAAAATGAAAAGAATAGTTTCTTCACAATCCCCCCCCCCCCCTTCAGATGTTAATGCAGGCAGTTCAGGAGATAAGACAGCACAAGGCTCCCTCAGGCAAACAAAGCAGTCACCCTAGACAACTCAGCACAGGCTCTCAAATTTAAACAAATCAATAATAAAAAGAAAAACAATATAATGGTTAATATAATGATTAATTGCTTGGTCGTCTTCTGTCGTCATGCTTATGCTAGGTAACGCATATCTCATGCCTACCCCTCTTTTCGGTGACCAAATGTATAAAAAAAGCTTGTATGTTCGGTATTGGGGCTCAGACTCGAAGCCTTGCTAGCTGAACCTTCACTAGTGAATAAAGAAACCTGCTTTCCTATCTTTGGCCACTGCCTCTTATCTCCTGGACTTAGTTTTCCTGCAACACCACCTCTGAGCTATACCCCCCAGCCCTATTTTTTAAATTTTTTAATTTGGAAACAGGGTGTTACTAAAGTTGCAGACAGCCTCACTAAATTGCTAAGGCTGGCTTCAAATCTGTATGCATCTGTGTATTACCAGTTTATCTTGAGAACAGATGGCAATTAAAAAGAAGTAGGAATGAAATTGGGCTTAAAAATCATCTAGCTAAACACCTAACTTTATAAGAAAAAAAACTAAGCCTCTCACCTCCCCATAATCTCTCAATTATATACAGCAAGTAAGGAATAGGACCTGAATTTTCTAATTTTTAGACCTTTAACACTACCCAGAAAGTGAGCTATAAATTCATTATCCTAGGGAATCCGGGGTATAGTTCAGTGGTAGAGCATGTATTTAGTATGCTTAAGGCCTTGAGTTCAATCCCCAGCACCGAGAGGGGGAAAGAGTTCATGTCTATAATCTCAGCTACTCGGGAGGCTAAGTTAAGAAGATCACAAGTTTGAGACCAGCCCGGGTAACTCAGCAAGACTGTCTCAAAATTTAAAAAGAGCTGGGGATGGGGGATGTAGCTCAATGGTACAGTCTCTGGGTTCAATCCCCAGTATGAGGGGAAAAAAAAAGAAAAGAATTTGGTATCATATCCTTATTCATAAAATGAAGTTCTATGAAAAAATGCTATGGCTTTTTACAAATTAGGTTGTAAGCAGCTTTCCAGTGAAGAGGAAAAGCACAAAACCTATTTCTACATACGTAGGTTTAGCCAGGTGCAGTGGTACACGCCTGTAATTCTAGTACTTGGGACACTGAGAAGATCAAAGGTTCAAGCCCAGCCTCAGCAATTTAGCTAGACTCTGTTGCAAAATAGAAAATAAGCCGGGCATGGTGGTAGACACTTGTAATCCCAGTACTTGGGAGGCTGAGACTGGAGGATTGCAGGTTTGCGGCCGGCCTCAGCTACTTAGTGAAGCCATCTGCAATTTAGTGAGACCCTGCTTCAAAATAAAGAATAAAAAATAGGATGGGTGGGGGGCATGGTCTCGCAAGCTTGTAATCACAGTACTTGGGAGGATCCGAGGATCCAGGTTCACAGCCAGCCTCAGCTACTTAGTGAGGCACTCCACAACTTACTCAGACCCTGGTTCAAAATAAAGAATAAAAAAAATAGGACTGGGGTTTAGCTCGGAGGTACAATGTCCCTGAGTTCAATCCCTAGTACCACAAAAATAAATAAATAAATAAATAAATAGGGCTGGGGGTGTGGCTCGAAGGTTGAATGCCCCTGGTTCAATCCCCAGTGACACACACACACACACACACACACACACACACACACACACACACACACGACAGAAAATAAAGCGGGGCGTGGTAGTACACCTCTATAATCCCAATACTTGGGAGGATCACAGGTTTACCACCAGCTTCCACAACTTCAGCCCTCCACAACTTAGTGAGACCCTGTTTCATAAAAAAAAAAAGGGGGCTAGGAGTATAGCTCAGAGGTAGAATGCCCAAGTTCAATCCTCAGGACCACCAAAAGAGAAAAAGGGCTGGTGGTGTAGCTCACTGATAGAAGACCTCTGGTCCAATCCCCAGTACCAATAAATAAATAGGTCAATAAAACATAGATTTTTATAGTACCTTCATAATGTCACTGAAAAAATGTGAGAATTCTGTAGACTACATAAATGTAGAGAGCTTACTTATGTGTGTACAAATACTGTGAAAACTGTTGATACACATTTAAGGTATTAGAAGATCAGTGTATTAACTAAGCAAAGGTCCAAAAAGAACTGGACTTTTTTTCTGTGTGTATGTGGTACTGGGGATCGAACCCAGGGACATTCTACCTTCAAGCTACACCCCCAGCCCGATTTTTTGTTCTTTCTTTATTTTATTTATTTATTTATTTATTTATTTATTTATTTATTTATTTATTTTTGCAGTACTAGGGATTGAACTCGGGGGCATTCTACCTCCGAGCTATACCCCCAGCCCTATTTTTTTTTTTTTGCGGTACTGGGGATTGAACCCAGGAGAGCCTTATACCTCTGAGCTACACCCCCAGCCCTATCTTTATTCTTTATTTTGAAACCGGGTCTCACTAAGTTGCGGAGTGCCTCACTGGGTAGCTGAGACTGGCCGCGAACACGGATCCTCCAGTCTCAGCCTCCCAAATGCTGGGATTACAAACGTGCACCACCACGCCCGGCTTTTGTTCTTTATTTTGAAACACGGTCTCACTAAATTGCAGAGGGCCTCACTAAGTAGCTGAGGCTGGCCCCAAACCTTCGTTCCTCCGGGTCTCAGCCTCCAAAGTACTGGGATTACAAGCGAGCGCCACCAGCTGTACTCTCTTGAACAGTGATTTCAAGGGAAGCCAAAGCAAATATTAACTAGATAGGATACCAAATACAAAGTTCATGAAAGTGGGCATATCTGAATAAAAGCTGTAGACAGGAGGAGGATCAGATAAATGTATAGAATGAAAAGTATAGCTTGATGTTATGGAAGGACTTACCAGGGAAATTTATTAAGTCAGCTGGTACAAAAAAAATATTTTTAGGGAATGATAGGAGAACCTGAAGAAATTTTGTTGTCCTCTGGAGCTAGGGGTGTAGCTCAATGGTAGAGTACATGCCTAGCATGTGTGAAGCCCTGGATTCAATCCCCAACAAGGGGGGAGGAGATCGGAGATCTTTTGGTTCTGCAGGAAAGAAGTATAACCTACCTAGTGAGGCACTCCACAACTTAGTGAGACCCTGTTTCAAAATAAAGACTAAAAAATAGAGCTGGAGGTATAGCTTGGAGGTAGAATGTCCCTGAGTTCAATCCCCAGTATCTAAAAAAAAAAAAAAAAAAAAAAGAAAAA
>PVLC010010324.1:0-12837 GCA_004027655.1 Graphiurus murinus | reverse complement strand
GACCCCGTTTCAAAATAAAAAATACTGTAGAATGTCCCTTGGTTCAATCCCCAGTACCACAAAAAAAGAAAAAGAAAAAAGAAAACTCAAGCCCTGTTCCACAAGCCCCAGCAGCCAGACAATTCACCAGGCATGAGTTTCTCATGAAGGGAAAAAAAAAAAAAAAAAAAAAAAAACCTAAAAAAAAAAAATGCTGCAGCCTTTCTTCCTTTGTAATATAAATCTTTAGCTATGATTACCACATAAATAACTGCAGAACATGGATTGTTATTTCTGTGTTTTGACAAAATATGAAAGGAACAAAGACCACCACCAATGAAAAAAATGAATGGGAACATATACATTCTACACATAGTTCAATTTCGAGAGGTTCTGGGCCTAATAAAATTGGGTACTTTTTCTTAAAATGTGAGGATAACATAGATAAAGGTATTGTTGTTTACCTCTGTCCTCAGCAAGCAGGTGTTTTCGGCAGGATTACTATTTCCCAGGGTAACGCAATCGGGTTTTGTTTTTTTGGGCTTCAACTGACAATCAAAAATTGGAGGCAGCTGCAGAGAGAAAGAGGAGGTTGTTAATGTGTTTATTTGCAAAGGATCTCTGATCCTCGAGGTTTTTAATCGCCCCCATAAATAAAGCCTGGCCGTAAGAACCTAGAGTAAAGCGCCAGGAGCCAGGGAGAGGCTGGAGCTCTTTGTACTAAGAAGCTTCCCAGTTAGGGCGCCCTCCCCCGACGCCGCCTCCCCGGAATCCGTGCGCGGCGGAGGCGGGGTGCTGTAACCTCCGCTTCATACTCGCCTTTTCTTTCCTAGGAGTCATCAAGACGCTGATGGAGGTGCGGGGCCGTCGGCCGGGGTCGACCCGCACCCGGGCCCCGCGGGTTTCCGCTGCACTGCCGCGACCGGCGCTCGGGCTGAGCTCCGCCAGTCCCCACCCACGCAGGTCCCCGCGGCCCGGGCAAGTCCCCACCCCAGCTGCAGGCCCCCTGGTCGCCTTCCCCTCCCTCCCCCAGAGGAGCCGGGCGGCGGGCACACTTATCTCGGACCTCCGAGGACGCGAGAGGGCCTCTGGTGCGCTAGCTGCGGGGACCCAGCGGCTCGCAGCGACAGCGGCTGCAAAATGGACTCGCCGCGCCGCGCGAGCCCGCCCTCCTCGCCAGCACCACGGCTCGGGCTCCGCCTTCGCCCCGCCCTGAGCCCGAAGGTCCCGGGGGAGGCGAGGTGGGGATCCTTCCTCTGTCCGCACCGCCGCCCGGTGCTCGGCCTGGAAAGGAGGAGGCCGGATGCCGCCTTTCTCCTTTCCAGAGGCGGCGCTCGACGTCTAGCCCACACGGCTGCAGGAGCGCGGGTGATCCTGTACAGCGCTGTCTTCGCAAGCCGCCGGGAAGGAAGTCCCCCGTGACACCGACGCGCCAAGAGATGGTTGGGTTTGGATTGTTGTACTTTTTTTTTTGTTCGTTGCATTTTTAGGAACAAAAAAAAAAGCCCAACCCTTCACACCACTTCAACTGCATCTCGCAGGACCAGAAGCCCGGCCACGGCGGCTTGGCGAGCAACCACCAGTGGTCCCACTCCCCAAGCCTGGGGAAGGGGCGGGCACGTCTGCGCCGGGCAGAGCCACCCACGAGCCCCAAAGCAAGTTAAAAATTAAGTTAACTATGGCCCCCTTCCCCATTATTTCTTTGCAATCTTTAGGCAGGACACCAGCGACCCACTTCTACTTAAAATTCTCTTAGCTGAGCGCACACCTGTAATCCCAGTACTTGGGATGCAGAGACAGGAGGATTTCCGGTTCACTGCCAGACTCAGCAACCTCATGAGGACCTCCGCAATTTGGTGAGATCCTGTTTCAAAATAAAAATAAAATAGGGCTGGGGGTATAACTCGTAGGTAGAATTTCCCTGGGTTCCATCCCCAGTAACACACACACACACAAAATCTCTTGTAGGAAAAAGAGCACTACCGCTTTTTCCTTTGGAAAGAAGAAAGAACTTTAAAATTAGTTTTTTTTTTGTTGTGTGTGTGTGTTTTTTTTTAGGTACTGGGGATTGAACGCAGGGACATTCTACCTCCGAGCTATACCCCAGCCCTATTTTATTTTTTATTTTGAAACAGGGTCTCACTAGGTAGCTGAGGCTGGCCAAGAACCCAGATCCTAGCCGGGCGCAGTGGCGCACGCTTGTAATCCCAGCATTCGGGAGGCTGAGACCGGAGGATCGGGGTTCGCGGCCAGCCTCAGCTACCTAGTGAGGCACTCCGCAACTTAGTGAGACTCGGTTTCAAAATAAAGAATAAAAAAATAGGGCTGGGGGTATAACTCGGAGGTAGAATGCCCCTGGGTTCAATCCCCAGTACCGCAAAAAAAAGAACCCAGATCCTCTGGTCTCAGCCTCCCAAATGCTGGGATTACAAGCATGTGCCACCACATCCAGCTCTAAAATTAGTTTTAAATTATCTGCTGTTAACAATTGTTCAGTAGCTGAGTGCAGGAGTCAGTGATCTACCTTGCTTTTACCCCTATTGTCTTGGTTGCTCCTCAACTATGGATGCTTTGAAACAGCACACAGAATTTACCTTTCCGGGTCCCAAAGAATAGAAGGGAAATAGAGGCACAAATTACAACCAGTACATGTGTGATCTCTAAGAGCAAGGCATAAGGCTCTTGCTATCTTTATGGCTCTGAAGTGAGCCAGGCAGAGTCACTGTGATCATAGGGTTTTCAATTGTGTCTACATATTTTTAAAGTTAAAGGCTTACTGTGGGTAAACAATAGGACAAAGGGCAGAGGGGAGGAGGAGCTCTGAGAAGCAACAGACTAAGCTATGACTCTCCCTGCCTGAGTGCTTGCACAGCACCCAGACTCTGACTGCTTTTAACATTTTGGAAATTAATACCAGAGCAATTTTTCAGTACCATCCCATGACAGTGGGATTACAAGTGTGCGCCACAAAACCAAGGTACTGGAGCATTCTACCTCTGAGCTACACCACACACACACACACACACACACACACACACACACTCCTATTTATTTATTTTTGTTTGTTTTGAAACAAGGTCTCACTAAGTCGCAGAGAGCAACTCTGATAAGGGAGGTCTCTCACACTCTCCCCAAAGGCTTTGTTCATCACTGACTGCCTCCCTCGTGGGATTGTTTTTATTTTGAAATAGAGTTTCGCTATATTGCTGAGGCTAGCTTCAAACCTGTGATCCTCCTGTCTCAGTCTCCCAAGTACTGGTATTACAGGCATGCACCACCATGTATGGCTTATGTGCTCAATTTTTATTTTAATTAATTAAAGTACTGGAGCATTCTACCTCTGAGCTACACCCCCTCCCCCCCACATACTCCTATTTATTTATTTTTGTTTATTTTGAAACAAGGTCTCACTAAGTCTCACTAAGAGCAGAGGGAAACTCTGATAAGGGAGGTCTCTCACACTCTCCCCAGAGGCTTTGTTCATCACTGACTGCCTCCCTTATGAGATTTTTTTTTTTTTTCGGTACTGGGGATTGAACTCAGGGGCATTCTACCTCCGAGCTATACCCCCAGCCCTATTTTTAGTCTTTATTTTGAAACTGAGTTTCACTAAGTTGCAGAGTACCCCACTAGGTAGCTGAGGCTGGCCTCGAACCCGGATCCTCCAGTCTCAACCTCCCGAATGCTGGGATTACAAGCGTGTGCCACCACGCCCGTCTTCCCTTATGAGATTTTCAGGCACTTCTTCGCAATAGGCAGAACAATACAAATTCCCTGCTAGGTCTGCAAAGAACTACAGTTAAGTCCTATGAAGTCACCGACATAACTGCAGTTTGGAACCCCACACTTGTTTCGTGTGTTTAAACACATCTCATTCACACTCACACAGCCTCTGTAATGACCTGATTACCAGGTTATTACTTTGCCACCTCCTGTGAAGTTTCTTACCCGTCCCTTGGTTCATGCAAGAAATTATCTGGTAGGCTGCAGTAATTTTTTAGGCCTTTTCCCACATTGCCAAGAGACTTTTACAAATATCAGGCCTCAGACAGTTAGGGACCTGCCTTGCTACTCCAGACATTCAGTGGCTACTGCAACAAGGCAGTGGAATACCCGCCCCCCCCCCTGCCTCCACCCAGTGGGGATCCCATGACACTCACCAGAATGGTGGGAATCCCACACAGGCCACCAATCGTTAGAGATCTTAGGGAAACTGCAAATAAAAAAATACTCATGAAACCAAAAGTGACTTGGAAAGGTAATTTACTTCTGTGCAGAAGGGTGCAAGCTCTAGCCGGGTGTGGTGGCACAAGCTTGTAATCTCAGTACTTGGGAGGCTGAGACAGGTTCAAGGGCAGCCTCAGCTATTTAGTGAGGTGCTCTGCAATTTAGTGAGACCCTGTTTCAGACTAAAGAATAAAATAGGGCTGGGGGTGTAGCTCGGAGGTAGAATGCCCCTGAGTTCAATCCCCACTACCTCAAAAAAAAAAAAAAAAAAAAGGGTGCAAGCACACTGGGGGAGTAGTCTGCTCAGCCTTTCATCTCCTAACCTGAAGGCCACTACACTGTTCCCCATTGGCTGGAGTATATAGCTTTTGCAAGCTAATCCTGTTGGCTGATTTTCCCTGGGCAGATTTTACAAAAGAGTAAAGGTGGAACACAGAGACCACAAGTACAGAAGTTACAAAATGGATACCTAAACTTGGTAGAAGTTACATTGTTTTCCTTTCTTACTCTTTTTTTTTTTTTTTCCAGTACTGGGGATTGAACTCAGGGGGCATTTTACCTCCAAGTCACACCCCCAGCCCTATTTTTTATTCTTTATTTTGAAACAGGGTCTCACTAAGTTGCCGAGTGCCTCACTAGGTAGCTGAGGCTGGCGAACTCGGATCCTCCCAGTCTCAGCCACCCAAAGGCTGGGATTACAAGCATGCGCCACCACGCCCAGATCAGCCTCAACAATTTAACTAGGCTCCTCAGCAACTTAACAAGACCTTGTTTCCAAATAAAAAATAAAACAGAAGCAGGATGTGGTGGTACACACTTGTAATCCCAGTACTTGGGAGGCTGAGACAGGAGGATCACAGGTTCGTAGCCAGCCTCAGCAACTTGTGAGGCCCTCTGCAACTTAGTGAGACCCTGTTTCAAAATAAAGAGTAAAAAATAGTGCAGGGCATTGATGTAACAGCCCCCTCCCTTCCGGAAACAGGCTCATCCTAGCCCCGGTAACAGAGTTCCACCAATCCCTGTGTCTTCTCTGTGTTACCTTTCCTGCCCTTGAAAAGTCTCCCCACCTCTGAACACCCCCTATAAAAGGCTGAACTAAGACAAAGTCTGGGTTCGCGCCATGATTCCACTGCGTTGGATGAGGCTGGAACCCAAACTCAAGTTAGCAATAAATCTCCTTCTTGCTGTTGCATTACTCTGTGTGCAGTGATTGTCTCTTGGAGAGGCACCCCCGGATTTGTGCGTAACAATAGGGCTGGGGTGTGACTCAGAGTTAGAATGCCCCTGGCCTCCATTCCCAGTACTGCAAAAAAAAAAAAAAAAAAAAGGTGAAGACAATGTTCCCTAACCTTTCAAAGCCATAAAAACTGCCCTACATACTAGTTTGAATATATAGCACCCCATGAGACCTGGATTCAAAAGGTCTGCAACCAAGCCGGGCGTGGTGGCGCACGCTTGTAATCCCAGCATTCGGGAGGCTGAGACCGGAGGATCCGGGTTCGAGGCCAGCCTCAGCTACCTAGTGAGGTAATCCGCAACTTTGCGAGACCCTGTTTCAAAATGAAGAATAAAAAAAATAGGGCTGGGGGTATAGCTCGGAGGTAGAATGCCCCTGAGTTCAATCCCCAGTACCGCAAAACAAACAAACAAAAAAGGTCTGCAATGGGGACCTGGGAATGAAACAGCATGTATCCATTTTTTGGTAAAAGTCTTAGGCAAGTTCTCCTGGCCCTTTTGAGTAAAGGTCCGAGGGGCAAACTCGAACTAAACCGAAATGTAAAAAGGAATGTTAACTGCTATTAGCTTTCTAAATAAGATAAGCCTGTGCGTCCTAAACACCTGATTTGTAAAATAATGCAATGATTTTCAATACCCCCAACTCTGTACTGGCCTACACCAGAGTTCCAGGCATCCTGGCCGGCGGCCAGTAAATAAAGCGACCTCTTTGGCACAGTGGAGTCTGGTGTGTCTCTGTGGGTCACCTCGCAACAGGAATAGTTTTTTTAATTTTGGGTGTGTGTGTGTGTGTGTGTGTGTGTGTGTTGTGTTACTGGAGATTGAACTCAGGGGCATTCTACCTTGGCGCTATACCCCCAGCCCTTTTTATTTTCAAAAATTTTTGAAGCAAGGAGCAAGGTCTCACCAAATCCCCACACTGGCCTTGAAACTCTGATCCTCCTATTTCATCTTCCCAAGTACTAGGATTGAGGTAGGATAGAAGAAATAAAAATATTAGGTAGAAAGGAGACAAACTGAGCCAGGCATGGTGGCACACAGTTGTAATCCCAGGATTTGGGAGGCTGAGACAGGAGGATCCAGGTTTGTGGCCTGCCTCAGCTATCTAGTGAGGCACTCTGCAATTTAGTGAGATCCTGTTTCAAAATAAAGAATAAAAAATAGGACTGGGGGTGTAGCTCGGAGGTAGAATGCCCCTGAGTTCAATCCCCAGTAGCACAAAAAAAAAAAACAAAAAAAAAAACAAAAAAAAAAAAACTGGGAATGAAAAGGAAACTATAGTCCTAAAATCTAGAAACAAGCCGGGCGTGGTGGCGCACACTTGTAATCTCAGCATTCGGGAGGCTGAGACAGGAGGATCCGGGTTCGCGGCCAGCCTCAGCTACCTAGTGAGGCACTCCACAACTTAGTGAGACCCGGTTTCAAAATAAAGAATAAAAAATAGGGCTGAGGGTATAGCTCGGAGGTAGAATGCTCCTGAGTTCAATCCCCAGTACCACAAAAAATAAAATAAAATAAAATAAAATCTAGAAACTTCATAATCCTTATCTTTACCCTACTGATCTGTTCTTTCTTAGGCAAAAGACCTTAATAGTTCATACTTTAATTCATAATGGCCTATCTAACCTGTCCTTCCTTAGGCACATGTTTTTAATCTTACTTTTTAATCTTAATGGCCTATCTTCCCAAGTAAAATTCTTGAGATGCTTGGTAAACAAAGGATCCCTACCAAAAATGCCTGACCAGTGGTCTAGCCCAGGCATCACCCAGAACCCATCAGTGAAATGGCAGTAACCTGAGGATTAAAAAAAGAAAATGGGGACCAGACCCCTATCCCTGCCGTGTACCCCTACCCACCCCCTCTCAGGGTCTCTTATAAAAGTAGAATGTAAAGACCCCAAGGGCCTCACTCTTGTCACTCTTGAGGTGGCTCTTGTTCTCCCTTGAACATGTATACTCAGCACACGCTTGTAATCCCAGTATTTGGGAGGCTGAGACAGGAGGATTTGGGTTTGCTGCCAGCCTCAGCTACTTAGTGAGGCTCTCCACAACTTAGTGAGACCCTGTTTCAAAATAAAGAATAAAGTTCAATCCCCAGTGTTGCAAAAAAAAACCCAAAACAAAACAAAAAACAAACTCTTTGTCTCTGACTGGAGAATGCTAAAATTTTTTTTTTTTTTTTTTTTTTTTTTTGCGGTACTGGGGATTGAACTCAGGGGCGCTCTACCTCCGAGCTACACCCCCAGCCCTATTTTTTATTCTTTATTTTTGAAACCGGGTCTCACTAAGTTTCGGAGTGCCTCACTAGGTAGCTGAGGCTGGCCTCGAACCCGGATCCTCTGGTCTCAGCCTCCCAAATGCTGGGATTACAAGCATGCTCCACCACGCCCGGCGCTAAAATTCTTTTATGCCATGTAAGGAAGCCAAGGACCCCAAGGTCCTGAAGTGAGTTTCCCTTCCCTGAACCTGGGAAGTCCATGCAATTATTATGATTCCTATTGTTGGGGTGAGTCCTCAGCTCAGGGACTCAGGATCTGCAGGGTCCTTGGCTAACGTGACGGAAAAGAATTTCAGCACGCGCCAGTCAGAGACATGGACAGAGGTTTATTTGGGGAAAAGGGAGAAAAAGGAAGAAATACACATTCAAGAGAGAATGGGGGCCATCTCAAGATGAGGAAGGGCATTTCGGGGAGTTCAGAGCTGTCTTCTTATAGGGGACTTTTGTGAGGGGTGGGCTAGAGGAAGTATGTGAGGATGATCTCCATCCGGTAGTCCCCTAGGCGGTTTATGGTGGTCGAGTAATCCGGTCAGCTCTAGGGTGGATGATCTCAGTCCAGTAGTCCTGAGGCGCTTCCTGGTGGTCTGGTCAACCTTAGGGTCCTTAGGTTGATTGGAGTCTTCATTAGCTGATTGACAGATAAGCTGGAAACTGTCCTAAGTTATCATTATCAATGCACAGAGCAATTATATAGATTTTCCAGGAATTTGGGAGAGTCAATTCTGAGAAAGAGAATCGGTTTGTGGAGTAAAGGCTGAAGCGCTTCAGTTGCAGGTTTTTTTATATTAAAGTGATATTTTTACTTCACCTTCCCATTTGTCCCCTTCCTACCTGCTTATTTCTTCTATCCTACATCACTATGACAGGATTACAGGCGTGCACCACCACGCCTGACTGAAAATAGATATCTTAAAGCAATGCCAGTTACCCTGAAATTCTCGAAGTTCAAACATCACTGTGCTGGTAAGTAACAAAGAGAAATAAACACAGTAGCATAAATCCGTGCAGTAAGGCTCACAAGAAAAGACCTTCTTATAATCCCTTGCTGGGGCCTCACCCAACTCCCCCAGGTTTCATGCTGTCTTGGCACATGTAGGCTATGCTTATCTCTTCCAAAACTCCTGAGTTTGAAGGAGGGAAGCTTATTACCAAATTATAAGGTAGAGAAGGAGGGGGAGGAAGGCTCCTTTCATTCTTTATATTTTTTCGAAGACTAGCTTATGAATTCTGGGTTTTTTGTTTTGTTTTTTCGGTACTGGGGATTGAACTCAGGGGCATTCTACCTCTGAGCTACACCCCCAGTCCTATTTTTTATTCTTTATTTTGAAACAGGGTCTCACTAAGTTCCGGAGTGCCTCACTAGGTAGCTGAGGCTGGCCACGAACCCGATCCTCCGGTCTCAGCCTCCCAAATGCTGGGATTACATTTTTTACTATTTTATTTGCATGGAGGATTAAACCCAGGGTCATTCTGCCTCTGAGCTATAACCCCAACCCTTTTGATTTTTTATTTATTCACTGTGTGTGTGTAGGGGTGGCTTACCAGGAGTTGAACACCCCCAGGGGCATTTTACTTCTGAGCTACACCCCCAGACCTGATGTAGGATAGAAGAAATAAGCAGGTAGAAAGGACCAGGCACGGTGGCTCACTCTTGTAATCCCAGTACACAGGAGGCTGAGGCAGGAGGATTGCAGGTTCGAGGCCACTCTCAGCTATTTAGTGAGGCCCTCCGAAGCTTAGTGAGACCCCGTTTCAAAATAAAAGATAAAAATAGGGCTGGGAGTGTAGCTCAGAGGTAGAAGCCCCCTGGGTTCAATCCCCAGTACCACAAAAAAAAAAAAACAAAAATAAAAAAACTGGAGCTAAAATCCTTCAGCTTTTACTCCCCAAACTGAGGTAGTAAACCTAGTCAGAGCCTTAGAGATATTGTTAGGAGTTTAGACCCAAGATGGGCAAAAGTAAAAGTTCCCCAATCCCTCCCCCTAGCTGCCCGAAAGCAAGGGAGCAGACAGTTCCAAAAGATAAGGGATCTGTTTCTTTAGCAACCCAGAGTCATGATCCAGGAGCTCTCTCCCTAATGTAAACAAGAGAGAGCTAGTTAAAAGACTGGAGAGAGCTGGGGGGTGATATGAACTTAAGCATCTTGTTTAGACTAGGTATAATAAATCTACAGGTTATCCCTCCCCTCCCAAAAGTGAGAGACTGAGGGTATAAGAATCATGTAAGCCCTTTGTTCGAGACTCAGATGCATGAGTTTGTCAACTGAGTCATTTACCAGTAAATAAAGGAACCTGTCTCTGATTTCAGCCTCCAGAAATCCTGTCTTGGGAACCAGGGCAAACTGAGGAGGGGGAAACTGAGTCTCTTGCAACAAAACCAGTTTTCTTTTTCAGGCCTGCCTCTTACAAATTTCTGGGAAATCTATAGATCCTAGAGTTTACTGGAAAAGACTATAATTGCCCTCTGCATTTTTTTCCCCCTATGCACTGTTAATGAGACAGATACACTATCAAGAAACCTATAAGTTTAGGACATTTTCCAGTTAATCAGATAATGAAGACCTCAATCAGCCTGAGGACCCTAAGGATGACCAGACCACCATAATTGCCTCAGGGACTATCAGACTGAGATCACCCTCCCATACCTTCTTTTTTTTTTTTTTTTTGCGGTACTGAGGATTGAACTCAGGGGCATTCTACCTCCAAGCTACCCCCCCCCGCCCTATTTTTTTTATTCTTCATTTTGAAACAGGGTCTAAGTTGCAGAATGCCTTACAAGTAGCTGAGGCTAGCTGCGAACCCGGATCCTCCAGTCTCAGCCTCCCAAATGCTGGGATTACAAGCGTGCGCCACCACATCCGGCTTCTCACATACCTTCTATAGCCCACCCCTCACGAAAGTCCCCTATAAGAGCCCAGCCAGACATGGTGGTGCTCGCTTGTAATCCCAGTACTTGGGAGACTGAGATCGGAAGATCTGGGTTCGCAGCCAGCCTCAGCTACATAGTGAGGCACTCTGCAACTTAGTGAGACCCTGTTTCAAAATAAAGTATAAAAAATGGGTCAGGGGGTGTAACTTGGAACTAGAATGCCCTTCCTGTGTTCAACCCCTATTACCACAAAAAAAAGAAAGAAAACAGCCCTGCACTCCCCAAAATGTCTCTCTCCCTCTTTTTTTTCTTTCTTTCTTTTTTTTGCATTACTGGGATGGAACCCAGGGGCATTCTACCTCTGAGCTCTGAGCTACAACCCCAGCCCTATTTCTTTTCTTTTCTTTTCTTTTTTTTTTTTTTTTTTTGCGGTACTGGGGATTGAACTCAGAGGCGTTCTACCTTCGAGCTACACCCCCAGCCCTATTTTTTACTCTTTATTTTGAAACCAGGTCTCACTAAGTTGCGGAGTGCCTTACTAGGTAGCTGAGGCTGGCCAAGAACCAGGATCCTCCGGTCTCAGCCTCCCGAATGCTGGGATTACAAGCGTGCGCCACCACGCCCGGCTCCTATTTCTTATTCCTTATTTTGAAACAAGGTCGCACTAAGTTTTGGAGGGCCTCACTAAGCAGCTGAGGCTGGCCTCAAACCTGGATCCTCCTGTCTCAGCCTACCAGATGCTGGGATTATAAGCGTGCGCCTCCACGTCCGGCTTGTCTCACTCCCTCTTGAGCTGGCCTGAATTCTCTCTCTCTCTCTCTCTTTTTTTTTTTTTTTTTTTTTTGCAGTACTGGGGATTGAACTCAGGCGCATTCTACTGCCAAGCTACATCCCCAGCCCCATTTTTTTAATCTTTATTTTGAAACGGTCTCACTAAGTTGTGGAGTGCCTCACTAGGTAGCTGAGGCTGGCCGCGAATCAGCCTCCCAAATGCTGGGATTACAAGCCTGCGCCACCACGCCCCATCCAGCTCTCTGCATTCTCTCTTGAATGTGTATTTCCTACTTCCCTAAATAAACTTCTGTCTATGGTTCTGACTGGTGCATGCTGAAATTTTTTCCCATCATGTTAACCAAGGAGACCCCACAGATCCTTTTTTTTTTTTTTTTTTTTGCAGTACTGGGGATTGAACCCAGCCCATGGCCATTCTACCTCCGAGCTACACCCACAGTCCTGTTCTTTATTCTTTAATTTGAAACAGGGTCTCACTAGGTTGAGGAGAGCCTCACTAAGTAGTTGACACTGGCTTCGAACCCAGATCTTCTGGTCTCAGCCTCCCAACTACTGGGATTACAAGTGTGCACCACCATGCCCACCTAAATCCTGAGTTCTTGAATTGAGGAACGGACCAATCAACCCCAACAGTCTTACTCTATTTTTATTTTGAAACAGGGTCTCACTAAATTGCAGAGGGCCAGCCAGGCGTGGTGGTGCACGCTTGTAATCCCAGCACTTGGGAAGCTGAGACTGGAGGATCCGCGTTCGCAGCCAGCCTCAGCTACCTAGTGAGGCACTCTGCAACTTAGTGAGACCCTGTTTCAAAATAAAGAATAAAAAATAGGGCTGGGGGTATAGCTTGGAGGTAGAAAGCCCCTGAGTTCAATCCCCAGTGCCGCAAAAAAAAAAAAAAAAATTGCAGAGGACCTCACTAAGTTGCTGAGACTGGCCTCAAACCTGCAATCCTCCTGACTGAGGTCACAGGCATGCACCACCATGCCTGGCTTTTATTTTTTATTTTGAAACAGGGTCTCACTATGTTGCTGAGGCTGGTCTTGACCCTTCAATCCTCAATCCTCCTGTTTCAGCCTCCCAAGTACTGGGAATACGCATGTGCCACCACACCACGCAGTTATTTGTTTTTTTGTTTGTTTGTTTTTAGGGAACCCAGGGGCATTCTACCTCCGAGCTACACCCCCAGCCCTATCTTTTATTCTTTATTTTGAAACAGGTCTCACTAAGTTGCAGAGGACCTCACTAAATAGCTGAGGCTGGCCGTGAACCCGGATCCTCCTGTCTCAGCCTCCCAAGTTCTAGGATTACAAGAGTGTGCCACCACACTCGCCAGTTATTAGTTCTTTTTTGTTTGTTTGTTTTGTTTTTTGGTACTAGGGATGGAACACAGGGGCATTTACCTCCGACCTACACCCTTAGTCCTATTTTTTATTCTTTTTTTTTTTTTTTTTTTTTTT
>PVLC010010323.1:0-50815 GCA_004027655.1 Graphiurus murinus | reverse complement strand
CACTCCTTAATAAAAGAGGAAGTTGAAGTGGTCCTTTGAATTAGGGCTAGTCTTCGATTGCTTCAATTAACCTTGGATAGTGAGAATGATGCTGTAAGAGCGCTGGTCCCAGGGTATAAGAGGACAGGCAGCTGCCTTCCTCTGGTGCATTGAGTCATCTCTTGTTAAAGTCTTGTGAAGAAGTGGAAGCTAGTGTTGAGAATATATGGAGAGGGAGAGAGAGACAGGGGGTGGGGGGAGGGAGAGAAGGGACAAGCCCCCAGCTCTTCCTGCTATCTCCAGCCATTCAACTTACCCCGCTGGAGACGCGTAGAGAAGAGATGAAGCATCCTTCACGAAGTCTGCTCAAATTCCTTACCAAAAATAATTGTGAGGATAAGGAAATGATTGTTGTTTTTTGCTGCTCAATTTGGTGTGACAAGTTATACAGTAATAATTAATTAGTATACATACACACACACACACACACACACACACACACACACACAATCTTCCCATCTTCTTAAACTCCTTAAAGAAAATCACTCTATTAACTGTTTCTGTTCATCTTTCAAGATTTTTTTCCCTCAGTTTTGGAGTTCCTCCAGTTGGCTTGTGTGTGGTTTTTACTGGTTGGCTGATCTCATACAATTGATATATTCTTTGGAATATAATATCTCCTACATTCATGATTCTGAGTTTAATCTAGACTTAAACGCTGTGCTGCATTTGACATGACATTGTATATCCCCCAAACTGACTCTTCTACATACAAACTCACCCCAAGATTCTAGAAAACTAACTGGAAGTTAAGAACAGACAATTCCTGATGCATTTGGGATAGAGTATTTTGATTTTTATTTTAAAAATCTGATCTAAGGGGCAATTGTTTTGACCAAAGAAGGTTCAAAATTTATTTTTAATATACTTTTATTGGTGCATTGTAATTATACATCATAACGAGGTTAAGAATAATAGGGCCATACATGCCCATAGCACTTGGTGAGCTTTCCCCAAAATCCCTCCCCTTCCCTATATATGATATTGAGATTTGCATTGATGATTTCATATATATATATATATATATATATATATATATATATATATATACCATTATGTGAAGTGTTTGAATTAACAAGAATCCTTCCCACTCTGAACCCCTCCACTACTCCTCTGGGGTTTCTCCTCCTTTATTGGGAGACCATTTTGTTTCCCAATTTTTCTCTAGTTTCCACATGTGAGAGAAACCATATGACATGGCCCTTCACTTTATGTGACTGGCTAGTCTCACTTAGCATAATATTCTTTAATCCTTATTTTAAAGACTACACCAAAGCTGTGGTTGGGCATGCCTGTAATCCCAGTATTTATAACACTGAGACAGGAAGATCTCAGGTTCAAGGCTAGGCTCTGTACCTTAGAAAACCCACAGCAAGAGACTCTGCCTTCCTCCAAATTTAATTTTTGTGATGAGAAATAGAAAGCATATGTATAAACAAATTAATAAATAGATGATATGTCATGCTGTTCTGTCCTTTGTGGTAGCCACTGCCACTTGCGGTGATTAAGTTTAATACAATTAAATAAAATTTAGTTGAGTTGGCACCTTAGCCATTCTACAAATGTTCAGCATTCTAAGTTATCAGGGTCTACACACCACACAGTACAGATTATGATACTTTTCATCATTATACAAAATTCTATTGATTTGAATAGAAAATTAAATCAAGGTAAGAATAGAATTACAATAATTTGAAAATTTAGAAAAGTAAAAATATTTCTTAGTATCTTTCTTTTTTTCTTGGTATTAAAGATTGGACCCAGGGGAATTCTATCTTCAAACTTCACCCTCAGCATTTTTAGCTTTTATTTTGAAACAGGTTCTAGCTAGGTGGCTGAGAGCCTCATTAAGAAGCTGGTCTTGAATCTGTGATTTTCCTATCTCAACTTTCCAAGTACTGGGATTATAGGCATGTACCACCATACAAGTGTTTTATATTCTCTATACCATTATAAATCTCTTATTAAGTGCCTCACAAAAACAAGAAAGCTAAAAAGAGGATAAATTTGTCTTAAAAAGTTTAAAGAAGGAAGTTAATCTATTTTTCTTCAGCATCCATTAAAGGATATGGTTTAGAATTTTGTCATAATTTTTAAAGAATTTTGCAGTTAAGACACAGCATATTAATAAATGTCTCCCCAACTTCTACTGTTTAATGAATTGCACAAAGTGTTTAGAGAAGCTATGAAAGAGCAAAATTTTTTGATGCGTATGGCTGATTATTAAAAAGTGAGAGAAAATGTGATAGCAATAAATTAAATAATATTGTAGTCTAAAAATTTACCATATTTTGATTCTAATCTGACTTTCTTGGTACAATATAATTCATAAAATATTTATTTCAAGAAGATAGAATTTTAATTTAGTCAACTATTGTTGAACAAAATAAATCAATCTCATGCCTCTGGCTAATTGGATTTTGATTGCTTTTTCATTATCATCTTTTGTCTTTGGTTCATCAAAAAGATCTATACCTGCACTCAGATTTTAGTGAAGTAATTATTACTTGCACATGAATACTTCTAAATTATGAGCATGTTTAAACGTATTTTAGGAGAAATGTTAAGGAAGTGAAAAGAGCACTGTGCGACTGAATGAAAATATGTAAACATATAATGAATGTTACATTTTTTACATTCAATATTAGAAAGTAAAAAAAAACATAATATTGATGAAATTTAGGAACTATTCAGCATGGAAATTCATACCAAACTAGAAATCAAAAGAAATGTATTCAATCTGATAAAATATACATATTTCTTAGTAATCTTATTTAATGTTAAATCACAAACAATACCATAATGTCCAGTTTTATGACATTTACTCTACATATTATAAGTCTCAGATTTGACATTTGCACAAAGAAAAAAAGAGGGGTAGGCTTAGAAAGGAAAAATATAAGTATCAGTTTAACAAAATAATATGATAGTGGCATTCTACAAAAATAGTCACTTAGATTTGTGTTCAACAACAAAACCATCAATTTTAAGAGATTCTATTTATGACAGAAACAATATTATGGAATGGTTATGGGTAAAACTCTTAAAATGATTCATGTAAGTTTTATGAAAAGAGTATTTACATTTTTAAAGATATTACAAGTGTCCTAAATCTTTAACTTCTTTATATATTCTAGATATTAACCCAAGTAAGAAATGGGCAATCAAACTTCATAGACAATTCACAAAAGTAGAAATGCAAATGGCCAATACATATATGAAAAAATGTTCAACATTATTAGCAATCAGGGAGGTGCAAATCAAAATTACAGTGAGATTCCTTCTAATCCCAATTAGAAGGGTGATCATTAAGAAGTCGAACAACAATATATGCTGACAAGGATGTACAAGAAGGTGGGGAAGTAGAAACTCATATGATGCTAATGGATTGCAAATTACGCCTTCCGTTATGAAGCTCAGTATGAAAATACCTCAGAAAAATGGGAATGCATCTACCATATAACCTAGCTATATATTTCTGCGTATCTTTCTAAAGGGACTGAAGTCAGAATATTATACTGATACATGCATATCCATCTTTATAGCAACACAATTCACAACAGACAAATTATGAAACCAACCTAGGTGTCCATCAACAGATGAATGAATTACAATATTATGAAATACACAAACAACAGAATTCTTCTCAGCAATAAAGAAGAACAAAATTATGTCATTTACAGGAAAATGGATGGATCTGGAGAACTTTATGTTATGTGAAATTAGCCAGCCAAAGAAACTGAAGTGTCATAGGTTATCTTTTATAAGCAGAAGCTAGAGAGTAAGGGAGATACAAGAGGAACTTTAGGTAATGGAGGGTAAATCCCACTGGAGAGATAGAGGGTGTCTAGGACAGGGTGACAGTTGGGGGATGGAGAATTAATGAAGGAAGCATTTCCATTGATGTTATGCATGTATGTGAAATTACCCATGTCGATCGATCTCAATATCCCATATGGAAAAAGGGGGAGGGAGCAAGGAGGGCGCTGGGTAGAAGTTCACCAAGGGTTATGTGCATGTGTGTCTCTATCACTCTGATCTATATTATGGTGTGAGACTACAATTCCCAATAAAAGTATAAAAAAGTTCCCTAAATATATAAAAGGGAGAATATACTTATGGACAGAATCTTTTATATTCTCTCCAGACAATTTTATAGATTCAACAGAATACCAATCAAAATACACACAAGCTGTAGAGACAGATATGAAGATTAAAAACTGAAAGATGGAAAGGCCAAGAATTGGTTAAGGTGTACTGAAAGAAAATGACAAGATTCGCTGAGGGTAAAACATTTTATATATGGAAGGATGTATTACAAATTCATAATCAGTTGGTACAGGGATAAACAAATACAGCACTAGAAAAAATGGAGAGTGGATAAACGGATCCACCAATAGAAAGGTTTGCTATATAATTGCTGTGATAGTGCTTATTAGTCAAAATATTTTGAACATCTCAAAAATAGTGATGTGGATGTTAATTATTCACATAAAAAAATTCTGCCTATGCCTAAAATTATACTGAGATCCATCTTAGTAGGATATAACTTCTCAATCAAGGCACAGAAAGCATATCTTTTAGGATAAGTTTAATGAATTTGTCAATTGTAATAAAAGCAAGACATTTTTATCTAAAGATCTATAGAAAAGCCACATGAATAGAATGTTTTCAATATACAGGGCAGAAAAATAATTATCATCAAAACTACATAAATAATTTCTATAAACTAATAAGATAAAGAACCAATCACATAGAAAAATGGATAAATATGTAATTAGAAACTGGTAATATGTAGATATATTTCATCAAAGGAAAATGCAAATTAATCCCATAATGAAATATCACAATAAAGCACTAGAGAGTTAACTTATAATACAAAATGTTGTCATAGATATAGAGTCGTGGAAACTCTAATAAATTTATGGCAAGTTTGTAAATTACTACACTTTGTAAAACCATTTAATAGAGACATATTTTAAGATAAATAATTTTTCTTGTAGGTATGTACTGTACATTAAAATTTTGTATATAGTATACAAATAGACATTTACATAAAGTACTTTTTTGGTAATAATTAAATACTGGGTATAATCTGAGTATCAATAACATAATGAACATATATATATATTTATTGATATTTTCAAATACTGAAGCACTTGATATGAAAACAAATGAACTACCATTATATGTTTTGATATAGATATATTCCAGTATAATAAGTGATAAAAAACTGTCTAGAAGTGTATGGACTATCTAGAGGATATAGGACCAACACTTCCACATTTAGATTCAGGTAGAAACTTCCTCAGGAAGACCTCAAAAGCCCAGGAAACTAAAACAAGAATCAATGAATGGAATAACATTAAATTTAAAAGTTTCTATGCAGTAAAGGAAACCATCGAGATTCTACAGAGAGAGCCTATGGAATGGGAGATCTTCACCACCTACCCATCTGACAAAAGGTCTAATATCTAGAATATATAAAGAGCTTAAAAGCTTAGGACTAAAAAAAATGTTCAACAAATATATTTTTAAAAAGTTCATCATCATTAGTAATCAGGGATATGCAAATCAAAACTACAGAGATTCCATCTGATTCCAGTTAGGATGGCAATTATCAAGAACACAAGTAAAATAAAAGCTGGTGAAGGTGTGGGGAAATAGAAACTCTATTACACTGTTGGTGGGACTGCTTTGGAAACCAGCATGGAGGTTTCTCAGAAGATTGGCAATGGAAGTTCCATATGACCTAGCAATAGTGTTCCTGGGCATCTTCCCAAAGAAAATTAAATCAAAATATTATAATCAGACCTGCATATTCACGTTCATAGTAGTACAATTTATGAGAGCCAAATGATGGAATCAGCCTAGATAATCCATCAGTGGATGAATGGATCACAAAACTTTGGTATATACACACAATGAAATTTTACTCAGCCATAAAGAAGAAGAAAATTACATCATTTGCAGGAAAATGGATGGAACTCAAGAATATTATACTGAGTACACCTAGTCCCAAAGAACTAGTAGATGTATGTTCTCTCTTATATGTGGAAACTAGAGTCATCTTTGGAAGTAAGGGCAACATTAGATAGGTGAGAAGACTCCAGGTGAATGACTGAGGATGATTAGGGAAGAGAGAGGAAAGACGAACACAGTAGAAATAATGCCATGAATGTTTTAAAAATTGCCAATTCCTACCACAAAGACTTGTGGGGTGAGGGTGAGGGAGGGCTGAGACCTGATGGGGAGGGCAATAAGAGTAATGTGCATGTATTTTTCTAACACTCTGTATCCCAATATGATGTAAAATTACAATGCACCCAATAAAAAAAGAAAGCAAAGAAGTATATGGACTATATGGTTTAATCCCTATAATTTTAATTTTACATATTTCCATATAATTTTAAATATATTTCCTTAAGGGTTTTCTTAGGGTAGAAGTGTTCTAATATTCTTACTACTCGGGAAGAAAGGTATAGCTTTAAGACTTTTTATATGAATTATTTTTAGATTTACAGAAAAATTAAGCAGAAAGTAGTCTTCCTTATTCTGTTTCCAAAGTTGTCTTTATTATTAATATTTTCATTAGTCTTTCACACTTGTTTTAATTGATTAACCAATGTTGATCCATTATTATTAAATGAAGATATAATTTTCATAATGGTTCACTCTTTGTGTTGCACAACCTCTGACTTTCAACAAATGTATAATGTCATGCCTCCACCAATACAGTAGTGTACGTAATAGTTTTACTGCCTTTAAAACCCCTTGTCCTTCACCTATACATTCCTTTTCCTCCCCACAAGTCCCTAGCAACTTCTGGCCTCTATAGTTTTGCTTCTTCCACAATGTCACATATGTAGAATAATACTGTATGTAGACTTTTCAAACTGTCTTTCACCTAGTTAATGTGCATTTAAATTTTCTCTGTCTTCATGATCTTATAGTTTGCTAACTCATTTCTATCTAGTTCTTAATGATTTTCCATTGTATGGATGTACTACTTTTGTTTGTTCACCTATTGAATGACATCATGATGGCTTCAATATTTTGGTAATTAAGAATACAATGACTACAAACTTTCATGTGCAGGGTTTTTTTGTTTTTTTACAATGGCATGTAGGGGTGCGTGTGTGTGTGTGTGTGTGTGTGTGTGTGTGTGTGTGTGTGTGTTAGACAATAGAATTCAACTAATTTAGGTAAATATCCAGAACCAAAATTGCCGTATTGCATTATAAATGTGTTTAGCTTTGTGAGTAACTGCCAAACAGTTTTCCAAAGTGACCTTTCCATTTTTCACTCCCACCAGCAATGAAGGATACCTGTTGCTTCAAATCCTTAACAGCATTTGGTGTTATTGTAGTTTTGGACTTGGGCCATTCTAATGGATGGGTTGCATAGTTGAATCTCTCTGTCATTTTAATTAGTAATTTCTAATGACATTTGATGTTGAGTATCTTCATATGCTTATTTAACCCATATATCTTCATTGATAGTGTATGTATTAGTATTTTTTAATCAGTCTGTGTTCAAAGTTATAATTTGTAGGTTTATCAACTAAATAACTAAAAATCCATGATGATAAAAAAATGAGTAAGCAATACAAAAGAAGTCAACAAAAAAGTCAGTAAAATGGGAAAAGTTAACAATCAAGTAGAAAAAGCAGAAGAATTTTGTAAATTTAAATACAAAGATATCAATAAATACAACAATTTTTAAAGAATTATTTCAATTAAAACACAAAACAAAAGTCAGAGACATCCTTTTAGCAAAAGATGCTATAAAATAAGAGAATAGTGATAACATAGAAGTAGATGCTAGAGGAGATACGTAATTAAATACTAGTCTAAATAAATCAGTTGTAGCTATATTAATACCAGACAAATATTGTCGAAATCATAAATCATTAATAGTGAAAAAGAGTTGTAATGACAAATATTTGTTTATCATGAAGAAGTATAGACCTATCTATTCTTATTAACTTCAAACTATATGAAGCATAAGATGAAAGAACTCTAATTTGGTACAATATTAAGAAAAATAAGAAAATATCACAAGAACTAAAAAATAGAAAAATCAGTAATATTATTGAATATTAATAGCAAAAAATTATCCATTTATAGTAGTAAATTGATAAATTCATTTTTTTTGTTTTTGTTTTTGTTTTTTTTGCAGTACTGGGATTGAACTCAGGGGCATTCTACCTCTGAGCTATATCCCCAGCCCTATTTTTTATTCTTTATTTTGAAACAGGGTCTCTCTAAGTTGCAGAGGACCCCACTAGGTAGCTGAGGCTGGCCATGAACCCGGATCCTCCAGTCTCAGCCTCCCAAATGCTGGGATTACAAGCGTGCGCCACCACTCCTGGCTAAAATTTAAAACAAACAAACAAAACAAATAAAAATGCTTTTTAAACTATGCCTGTTCAGTATTATACTGAGAGGAGTAGTCAGTAAATAAGTCAATAAAAATAAATACTTGGAATAAGAAAGAAGATAAAAATAAATGAAGAATGTCTTGGATTTTCTCAGTTCCCATCCCAAACATCGTTCACGTGAAGCTAGGGAGAAAATGGTTCATAGGAGGGACTCATACATTTATTGGCCATTTGTATTTTTTCTTTTGTGAAGTATCTATTTAGTTCACTTGAAATTAGGGAGGAAAGGGTAATAGGAAGGACTCTAGATGAAGAAGGAGAAACCTTAGATGAGCAAGAAGGTGATCTAACTGAAGGTGATGGGAGGGGGGAGGAGGGAAACCCCTTAAGGCACATGATGTGCAATCACAAACATATCAAAGTCAATCACTAAGGGGAATATGAGAAGGAGGGAGGGCAGGAGGGAATGGGGTGGGAATTGGGAAAGGGCTAAATGAGTGATGTGTGCATGTGTATTTCTACCATCTTGTACCTCATTAAGATGTATGATTACAACTCACCAATAAAAAAATAAAATTCTACAATTACAGAATTTTTTTAAAAAAGATAATATTGAGCAATAGACACTGATAACACAAACATGAATACTTTTGGTAAAAAGTAGATAATTTAATAACAAAAATATAAAGAGCAAGAGATTAATTACAACAAAGTATAATTAATTAAGTGTAACAAAGTGCTGCATTTCCAACACTGTTGAAGTTTGCATTGTTATATTACACACATTTTTGTATATTTTATTTTTCACAATTTTTAAAGGGAAAATAATGCAAAGGAATGATAAGCATGACATTTGGAGGGAGAGGCTACTCATCTCAGGCAGGCAGGAGGCTACCATTGGAGATAGGAACACAGAAGGCTTCAGAGTAATATTTCTCTAACTTTGTGGTACTTCCACTGATCTTAAAAGTATATGTAAGAACTATGTATGGTTCTTGTATTAAGTGATTTAGAATATTTTTTGAATGAATCCAAGTTTTGTTCTGAAGTATAAAAAAATTATAAACAGGTAACTAGATATTTAACTTTATGCAGGTAAAACTGAAGTTTTAATTTGAATTCTGATCATAAGTTCTATTACCTTACTTTTTCTATATACTCTTATAGAAACAGTATTTGGAATGAAAGGTTTGCACCATTCTGGCTATAATTTCTAATAAGATAATTATATTTTATATATCCACCTATTACTGTCACCAAAACAAAGATAACTACCCCTGCTAGTTCTTCAGAATAAGACTGGAATCTTTATTTTCCAAGATAAATTTATAATTAGTTACTGAGAAAAGCTGATCTGGACACAGAAATATCATCTTTTATTGGAAATGTCTAAAGAGTAGATAGCATAGAGTAAGACTATGGAAAAACTTGTTCAAAAATTTCTGTTTTGGTCTATGAAAAAGAAATAGTCAGGGTCACAATGATTTTGCTCCTTCATTGTAGCTTTAAGCTTTATACTTTCTGTATATTTCTATTTCCTTTGAAAAAAGCCTTTATTTATATTATTGTTTCTATTTTAGTAGGAAGAAGATAATGTAACAAAAATTATAATAGAGTTCAAATTTTACACACAATTTCACTCCTACAAATTTAAATTCTCCTGGGTGCTCCTTCTTAAGTTAGCACATTTGAAAATATGAATGTTTTCTAGAACATTTTAGTTTAGGAAAATCTTTTGGAAAGAATAGATGCTTTCTGAGTCATTTTAGAAGAGAGTGGAATATAAATGTATAAATCACACAAACAGAATTTGTACTGGATTAAAAAAGCCATATTAAAAAAACCTGTTAGGATAATATGCCAATCTTTTAATTTGTGTTTTGTTTTCTTAATATTTCCTCATCACTGTCACTGATTTGAAACTAAAGCTTACCATAAGACAACTTTCTTTCTGGCTTTTGGTTTAGATAAATGGGACTTATAGAGCAGAGTTTACTGAGAGAAAGAGGTACACATTTCTTAGCATCAGGTGTTTTGAAATTGAGGTATCAATAGCAATTTCCACAAGAATGGCAAGAAAGTTTGAGGAAAGATTACAAAGCCTAAGGCATGAATAGATACCTCAGATTTTTCCATCTTCCAGGAGACAGCTGGTTAAGATAACATGCATATCTACACTTGGTTCAAGGACCAAGCCTTTTTGAACTAGACCATCTCTACTCTGTGCCTACAACTCAGAATTTTGTTCAAGCATTGAGTAATGTTGAATAAATCTTACTAATGGTAAAACTTATCTCACTGTAATTAGTGAGAGATATCATCTTAAATTTAAGTTCAACACTAGTTTTAAAATACAATGCAACATTTCTTGCACACTTGAATTTGAGTGTATGTGTGTACTTAAAATTATATTTTAATAAATTAATGTCTTCTATTTATGCTTAATAAATATGTTATAATTTTCCCAAATAGGTTGTATATTCATGTACCTTCCTCTAATTTTATTTAAATGAGCAAGTTCTACTTGATATAAAATAAAATGCTGTAAGTAATAGCAATTTGGAATCATAGACATAATTGTTGGACTAACTTCAAATTTTCCCCTATCTTTTAATAAATTCACTGAATCCAGTCTGTTTTAGACACTGCCTGCAGCTTTTTGGAAGAAAGACACATGTTTTCATACATTTTATATAATTTACCATCAACAAAGATTAAAAAAGTAAATATGTAGAGGTTCATGGAAAAGTTTACACAACAAAATAGTCATGAAAAGTAACTTCCTGCTAGTAATTTAGAGAAAACCATGTGGATATATGAATTATATTTTTAGAACCAAATTTAATGAAACTTGCAAAGACATGGTTTATCTAAAGTATTCTGCATAATTTAAAGTGCATGAATACATAAATACAATTATGATTCCAAGTTAAAATGTTCTTGTGTCAAATTTGGTGCTGCTGCCAAAATATTAACAGAAAGCAGAATATTTGGCACATAGAACCTATCAGTATTTTTGAATAATGCTGAAATTTATGGGAAATAGACAATATTTCTCATCATGCAGTAATGTTGGTATTCAGTTGTTGAGATAACAGAGAACTATAAAATGAAAATGAGTTATCACAAGCTTTTTACTGCTGAAATTTTAGTAAAAATAACACCGAAAGAATTCCCCATATTAAAAAATACTCCAAATGCCTCAGTTTCTTAGAACACTGGTGAACTCAGAACTGAAATGGCTAGCACAATGACCTTGGCTTTTAAAAGAGTCCTGGTTGTATTTTATGAATTCCCCTTATATTTAAAGCACTAACCTCACACATTTTATTCTTTCTCTTCAAAACTGAGCTTGTAATTACAGCAGAAAAAGCAATTGGGACAGGTGGGATTGGCTGATTTTTGTGGTAGAAGCCTTATTTCTAACAACAGTTGAACAGAAAGTAAGCACTGATATAAAATTACAAAAGCACAATAGTGATTGTAATGTAAAGTTAAAGTAAATGAGTTCTTTTTCTGCATAGCATGCATTAGCATCTTCCCTTGTAATCAGTCAAAGCAAGTCGCCTCCATAACCCCAAGTTATGTAGAAACCTTTAAGAAAAGTGAATGCTTTTAAGGAAAATGACATATGAACTTCCAAATTTAAATTAGAGAACATCTGGAATACTCTTCTAGTTAGCAAGTAACAAAAAGGTGAGGGTCAAATGTTTTCTATCATATGTGGAAGCCTGGGAGAGATTGGGATACATGACGGCCTCTAGATAAAAAGAGAAACTCCAAGTGAAGCCATGGAGGAGGTCCAGGGGAGGGAGACTTGAGGAAGGAAACATTTCAGTTGATGCTGTGTACATAAATGAGAGTACCAATGCCAATCTCAATATCATGTACAGGGAGGGGAGGGATTGGGGTGGGATCTAGGGTCGAGCTCACCATGTTCTATGTGCCTATGTCCTTAGCAGCACTCTGAATTCATTATAATGTGTGATTACCAAACATCTACAAAATATATTTTAAAAGAATCAAATACTTTTTCAGAGCCAAATGTGATGTGAGCATCTAATTATACTGAAATAGGTATTTGGAATTTGCATCCAGTTTGGAGAAATCTCACGAGAGGGACTCTTGATAGGTTTCTATACATTTCATGCTCATTTGTTTTTGTTTTTGGATTTAAGTATTATAAAGAAACAACAACATCAGATAAAGTGTCTGATGCTGGAGAATGTTGTAGGCTCGTTCACTGTGTAATTGAACCACTTACATTTAAATTCAAATTTTCATTAAATATACATGAATTTTGTAGAACATTGTTTAAAATACCAGGAATATATGGAGAATTCTCTAAGCTATTGAACAAAAGTTGTGTGGCAAGAGAAATGTCCTCCCCAAACTGTCCACAATACAGTCCCCCAAATCTGTCAATATATTAGGTTACATGGCAAAAGGGATTTGCAGATGTAAGTCAGTTTTTCAACCATAAAAGTAGATTATTCTGGATTGTTCTATGGACACCTGAGATCTGAAAGCAGAGTGCTTTGTCTAGTTGGAGTGACAGAGAAATGGCCGAAGAAGAACTCAGAAGTTGGATAGATTCAGAGCATGAGAGATCTGGCCCTCACGGAGGGTTGGAGGATGCAGGAGGCAGTAGAACAAAGAACAAGGCATCTTTAAGGTGCTGCGGGAGGCTCCTGGCTCATAGCCAACTAGGACATGAGAACCTGAGGCCTACGACCAGAGAAAAACTGAATTCAGACAACAACTGGAAAGAGCTTGAAGCAACCTCTCTCCCAGAGCCTAAGTAAGAGTTCAGGCCAGCAGACACATTGGTTCTGACCTTGAAAGACTCTGAGCAGAAAATTCCGCTGAACTTTCCTCAACTTTGGACCTACAAAACTGTGGGAAAATAAATTTGGATTGTTTTAAGTCACTGAATATGGAGTAAACTATTATAGCAGCAACAGAAACCAATATAAGTTACTACTCATTTATAGACTCCCTCACCCCCATCATTTTTAGACAATCACATTTCAATAATTTAGAAACATCAAATGTGTGGAATACTCAATTACTTAATAATGTCAGAAAAATCACCTTGTTTCTTAGAGTGTGGTGCCGAAAAACTTTGTAGTGTGTTTTTTCATATTGATTCTATTTTTACAAGTGGGACAAACAAAACTCTTTACCATAATAAGTCTCTGAAGGCCAGATAAAAAGAAAACAGTAAGTTAATTGTAATCCAAGCTATTAGGTTAAATGTCTGTAGATATAATGATATAACCCCATAATAATATCATAAATAGTAGTTACAGACTATTATCCAATGATATGAGATATATAAAAATATTTTAATGAAAATAATAGATAATGTAAATCTTTACAAAAGGTAAACATTAAAATAAATGTATTGGATATATTATAGTTTAGAATGCATACAAGAAAATCTAATATGCTACCTAAAGTTCCAGAGATGTATTTATTTATGTCTTTTTCTTTCTTTCTCTCTTCCACATACAACTGAAAGGACACAGTTCACTCCATTTTCATTTAATATTCACTCAAAATTGTATAGAAGAATTTTCACGGTCTTAGAAAAACATGCATAAACTAAAATTGATATAACCCACTTGTATTAAAGAAAAATGGGCTTTTCAAGGTCATGGACAAAAAGACTTTTTTTCTCTCTTTCTTCTTCTTTACCAGATGAGGTTTAAAGAAAATACTGAATGATGCCATGTATTACAGTTTTTAAACCTTTCATTAGCATCCATGTGCACATAAATGTGGGGTTGCATTGTATATCCTGTGACTGCTTCATATTTCCCTCATGTCAATTGATCATTACATGTCAAACACTGTGTCTTTTTCATCTTGTTATATTTAATGACATAATAATCTTGTATTGTAGGTTTTATGAGCCGCTTTCTCATGAAAGCAATGAAGAAAAAGTATTTAAAATCCAAGAACTTTGTCAGGGACCCATAGTTACTAAGTAGTAAACCCTACAGTCGAATATTGTCTTATTTCAGAATTTATGTCTTATTATTTTTGACTAGGTATACCTTTCAAAGGAGATTCTTAGATAGGCAAATTAAATGATATTTTTCCATTGAAGTGAAATGGGTGTTTTTGCTATTGTTTAATAGACCAAAGCAAATTTTTTTATATGTAAATTCCCATCAACTATTTAGGAAACTAAAGGGGAAATATTTCCTGATATTATTCATAGTAAATAAGTTATGATGTCTTTCCTAAAACCCTGAATAAAATAATCTCATTAATGTTTAAGCCATTTTAAATTCTAGTGATATAAATCCATTTCATATTACAATTAAGTTGTTATGAAAGCTCTATAAATAAATACTAATAGTATGCATCATGTAAACATTCTCATCAATTCAGTTTATTAATTTTTATATGTATTAAGATGACAGAGTAAACATTTATTGTTCAGGAATTTAATATACATTTTTAAAATGTGAATATGGTGTGTGTATGTGTGTCTGTGTGTGTATGTGTGTGTGTGTGTGTGTGTGTGTGTAACATGATGAACGATTTGTTGATGTGCTAGAACTAATATATAATTAAGGAGTGAATCCTACTTATAAATAAAATATTTAGACATTTAGTGCTAGGAAAATAAGTTAAGATTTCATTTACACAAAGAACCAGCAAAATGCTCAGATCAAAACAGGAGAATGTGGTATTCTAAAAGCCAATAGAAAATGCATCAAAGAGTAGGATGTAGCCACTAATTCAAATGCCATTAATTTGGCAGATAAAATACCAAGATAGCCATTACATTCAGCTACAAGGAGCTAATTAGAAACTTGACAAGATCAGTTTCAGTTCTAGGGTGGGTTTGAAAATCATAATGAAGAAAAATTAAGAGACATGGGCAAAGGAGGATGAATGAGTACAGTGAATTAGGGCAACTTTTTTTCTAAGATAGAGGCAAATAACTTATTAGTATATGGAGGGGAATGCAGGATTGAGGAAACCTTAAATGTAATATAAAAGTACAATGTTACGAAGTTTTGGTTATTGATTTCTTAAAAATTTTTGTATTTGATTATTTATATGTCTCATGAAATATTTCTAAATTTATCTACCTTAATGCATGTGCAATTAAAGTTACACATATATAATAAGTAAATAATTTTTCAAATTCTATGACATACAATTACTTTCCTGATTATATCCAGTCTAAATCATTATAAGAGGCAATTTACAATTTACGTAAATAATTTAAGCATTCATGAGTGTTAATTCCAACTTTATATTTATTTAAGCTGTGTTTTGATCAAGGAAAAGCATTGTGGCAGAAAATAGCACTAATTGTTCTCATCCAATCATTTCTAATGGGAATGTAAGCTTAATACAATGATTGTAATGTTGGGAAGAGTATTATCATGATTAGATAAAGAATGTGCATAGTAGAGCTCATCTCTTGATGTTCAGAGTTGATGGAATTAAGTCAAGAAGGTTGTAATCTCATCAATAGATAAATACATATTTATGTATTTACTGGGAGGTAACCTATGCTGGTGGGGTACAAGTAGAAACTTCCTCAACAAGACCCCCAAAGCTCAGAAAATTAAAACAAGAATTAATAAATGGGGTTACATTAAATTAAAATGTTTCTGTTCATCAAAGGAAACCATAAAGAGTCTAAAGAGAAAGCCTACAGAATTGAAAAAGATCTTTGCCAGTTATCCCTCTGATAGAGGACTACTATGTAGAATGTGCAAAGAACTTAAAACAAACAAACAAACAAACAATCCACTCAAGAAATGAGCAATTGAATTGAATAGACACTTCACAAAAGAAGAGATACAAATGGCCAATAGATACATGAAAAAAATGTTCAACACCATTAGTGATCAGGGAAATGAAAATCAAAACTACATTGAGAGTCCATCTAATACCAGTCAGAATGGCGATCATCTGGACGTCAAAAAACAATAAATATTGGCAAGGATGTGGGGAAACTGGAACTCTTACACACTGTTGGTGGAATTGCCAATTATTTTGGCCACTATGGAGACCAGTGTAAAGATTCCCAGAAAACTGGGAATGGATCCACTATATGATCAGGCTATACCACTCCTGGTATACCAATCCTGTGCTTCATAGGAGCACAATTCACAATAACCAAATTATGGAACCAATCTAGGTGTCTGTCAACAGATGAATGGATTATAAAATTATGGGAAATATACAACAATGGAATTCCATTCAGCAATAAAGAAGAACAAAATTTTGTCATTAGCAAGAAAATGGAAGGACCTGGAGAACATTATGTTAAATGAGACTAGCCAGTCATATGTTTTCTCTAATATGCGGAAGGTAGAAGTTAATCTGGATACCAGAAGGACTCTAGATAATGGAGGAGAAACCTTGGTGGAGCCAGGGAGGTAGTCTAAAAGAAAGAGACGGAAAAGATTGAGGTTAACTGAAGGAATTAGACTATGTGTACGTATGTAAAAATATCATTGTCAATGTCAGTACTCTGTATGGAGAAGGGGGGAGATAGGGAGGTGGAGGGGAGCTATCAAGTACTGTGTGCATGTATGTCACTGTCAACATGACAAGAGAATAAAGTTAAAGGTATGCAAATAGGACAATAAGTGAAAATATCTCTGCTTACAGAAGCTATGATCTTATACTTAGAAGACAAAAAACTCAACCAGAAGATTTCTAAAGCTTATACACAAATTCAGTAAAGTAGACAATATAAGCATGTGGATTTTTTCTTTATCTTCTATTGTTTCATTGACCCATGTGTCTGTTTTTGTGCCAATAATATGCTATTTTTTTATTACTATTGCTCTGTAGTATAATCTCAAATCAGGGATTGTGAAGCTTCCTGCATGGTTCTTATTGCTGAGAATTTCTTTGCCTATTCTGGGTTCATTAGTCCAAATGAAATTTAGGACTAACTTTTCTAGGTCTATGAAGAATGATATTGGTATTTTGATAATAATTGCATTGACTCTCTAGATCACTTTTGGTAGAATGGCCATTTTGTTAATATTTATTCTGCCTATCCAAGAGCAAGGGATATCTTTCCATCTTCTAAGATTGTCTTCAATTTCTTTCATTAATGTTTTATAATTTTCATTGTAGTAGTCTTTTACTTCCTACTAATAGATGTATTCTTAGTATTCTATCATTTTCTTAGCTTATTATGAATGAAATTTTTTTCTGGATTTCTTTTTCAGTGGATCGTTTGGCTTATAGAAAAGTCATTGATTTTTTTTATCCTGTTACTTTGCTGAATTTGTTAATCAGATCTAGAAGTCTTTTGGTTGAGTTATTTTTTTTTGGGGGGGGGAGGTCTTCTAAACATAGGATCATGTCATCTGCAAATAGAGGTCATTCTATTTCCCATTCAATATGAAGTTGCCTTTGTGCTTATTGTATATTGCCTTCAAGATGTTGAGATAAGTTGCTTCTATTCCAATTTTCTGCAGTGTTCTTAACATGAATGAGTGTTGTATTTTGTCAGTGGTTTTTTCAGCATTTATTGAGATGATTTTGTGAAATTAGAATATTATAAAAACATATGCATATCCATGTTTATAACTGCACTATTCACAATAGCTGCACAATTCGCAATTGTGGAACCAAACTATGTGTCCATCCACAGATGAATGGATTACAAAATTATGGGATATCCACACAATGGAATTCTGCTCAGCAATAAAGAAGAACAAAATTATGTTATTTGCATGAAAATGGATGGACCTGGAGAATATTATGTTAAGTGATATTAGCCAGTCACACAAAGTGAAGGGTCATATGATTTATCTCATATATGGAAGCTAAGGAGTGTAAATAAGATGCCAGAGAGACTTCAGATAATGGAGGCAAAACTCCAGTGGAGGTGGTTTAGGGGAAAAGGGAGAGGGAAGGGAGATCCAGTGAAGGGATCACTTCCATTTATGTTATGCACATATATGAATACCAATGCAATTCCAATATCCTGTGTGAGGAAGACGGGGAGGGGAAAGAGGACTAGGGGAAAGACCTCTGAGAGCTGTCTGCATGTATGCCACTATCATTTTGAACTACCTTGTGATGGGAGACTATAATGTGCCAGTAGAAGTAAAAAAGTAGCCAAATGAAAAATCAACGGACAATCATCAATAGCTTTTCTATACACCAATAATATATCCACCTTAAAAGAAATCTTAAAAGCAAAATTCTATTCAAAGTAGCCTCAAAAAAAAAGCAAGAATAAATATTACCAAGCAGTTAAAACCTCTACGATGAAAATTATAGAACACTGAAGAAAAATTTGAAGAAGACATTGGAAGATGAAAAGATCTTTCATTCTTGGAAAGGAGGAATAAATATTGGCAAATTATACATACTACCAAAAGCAATCTACACATTCATTGCAATCCCTATTAAAATATCAATGTCATTCTTCACATAACTAGAAAAACAATGGTCCTAAAATTTATATGGAAGAACAAAAGGCCTAAAATGTTCATAGAATATCCAAATTAATTATGAGCAGTAAGAATATGCTCTGGTATCATAATGCCTGATTTCAAATTATACTACAGAGCTATGGTAACAAAAACTATATTTTTGTCATAAAAACTTACTCATAGACCAATAGAATAGAAGATACAGAGACAAATCTATGTAGCTATAGCCAGCTGATTTTTTATTTACTTCTTTATGAATATGACTTGTCTGTTTATAATGCTGTCTCCATGTCACTCTTGTTAGCATACTGAACATTTATGTTTGCAAACATACACGTATTATCATTTCCTATGTTATTGTATAAACACAGTAAGTATTCTTTTCTAGTTTGTTTCTCAAATAAATGACCACTGTAAATCAAATAATTGTCTTTTAAAAAATTTCTCAATACTTTTTAGAATTATGTTTTTGGCTTTTTATTTTTTAAGATTTCAGACACTAGTGATTTTGATGTATTTGAACTTCAGTATTCACAATTATGTCTCTCAAACCTTTTTGGAAATAATCAAACTTTTTATTTGCTTAAATGTTCACTACAGAGAATTCCTGATAACACATTTATAATTTATGCCAGTATGTATGTCCACCATTTTATTCTATATCATGTCATAGTGGGTTATGTGCCCAATTTATTTTTTTGGTTTAGAAAAATACCTTTTTTTTTCTAGTAGTATCCATTAATCTCTTAATTCATTGGGACTGAGATTTTGATCACAAGCTTTTTTTTTCCTTTCCTTTTCCTGTATCATGGATTTTATTCATTAAGATTTTACCCAGAGAGTGAAGAAATTGAGTAAATAGAGAAAAATCAATTATAACTCAATCCCACTGTTGAAACTTTCTAGAATCCTCATACAACATCAAAATCATACCCCTAGAGATTTATTTTCCTTAGAGCTTATTTATTAACTTTAGCTGTTCTGCAGCTGCTTTTATAATAGTACTTCCACCCACAGCAGTCTTTATTAAGGTTAAGATCCAAACTACTGCAGGCGTAATTATCCTTTATACCAAGAAAAGATATTTTTCTTTAAATTTATATAGCACTTTCCAGAATCCTATATGCTTTCTTTCCTTCTGAAGTATAACTCCATAAGAAAAAAACAATGTCCAATACATTTTACAAAATAATATCTCAATATCAAAACTCTCATAAATGATATTATATATAACTTATCATGTATTAGACAAGCTGTTTGAATAATTTAAAGCATAGTTGTAAAGCTTAAATGAAATCAATAATTTTCAATAAAAATATTACATGAAAATTTAGTGAAGACCTCCACAATTAAGTGATACCCTGCCTAAAAACAAATATAATAAAATAAGGCTGGAGTATAGCATTAAGGTAGAATGTCTCTGTATTCAATCCCCAGTACCACAAACACATACATACAAAAATTATGTGCAAAATTGAATTAATATGGAAATAAGATAATAGAAAAATAAAATAAATATATTGGGAATAAAAATCCCTACTCTTTAAACCTCCTTATTGTAAAGATTCTTGGACAAGACACATTATACAGGTTTGTTTTACTAAACATTTAAGAAATACTTCATCTAAGTTGTATACAAGATTATTTAGAGTTTAGAAGAAAATCATTTCTCCCTATCATTTTCAACAACATTCTTAAAGTACCAATGGCATAATAAATTACACAAATTTAAAGGAGGCACTGTAATAAAATTTAGCACTTATTTATATCCATGAAAGAGTCACCATAATCAAGATAACTAGTAAATATATCACCCTCAAATTTTCATCTGCAACTATTGACCTGCTTTCTGTAAATGTAGGTTAGTTTTTTTAATTTCATAGAATTTTAAATAAATAATAAATTGAAACATGAAATAGGTACTTGTTTAGGGGTCTAACTTGTTCAAATCTGGGAGAATATATATATTTTAAATGTATTTGGCAATTGTGAATTGTGTAGCTATAAACATAGATACACATGTGTCAGGCTGAGGTTTGGTTTCCATTTTATTGGGTAGATACCCAGAAATGGTATTGCTAGATCATATGGTAGGTTCGTTCCAATTCATCTCAGGATCCTCCATACTGTTTTCCAAAGTGGTTGCACTAATTTGAAATCCCACCAACAATGTATTGTGGTACCCACTTCTCCACACACCTGCCAGAATTTATTGTTGTTCGTGTTCTTTATGATTGTCATTCTGATTGGAGTTAGATGAAATCTCAAGGTAGTTTTGATTTGCATCTCTCTGATTGCTAATGATATAGAACATTTCCTCATACATTTATTGGCTATTTGTACTTCTTTTGTGAAGTGTCTATTTAGATCCTTTGCCCATTTTTTAACTGGGTTATTTGTTTTCTTAGCTGTGATTTTTTTTGAGTTGTATCCTAGATATTAGACCTCTATCAGAAGAGTAGCTGGCAAATATTTTCTCTGTTGAGGTTCTTGATAGTTTTCTTTGCTGCACAAAAGCTCTTCAGTTTAATGCATTCCCATGTATTGATCTTCCTTTGAGTTGCTTGTGCTTTTGGGGTCTTGTTGAGAAAGTTTTTACCTGTGCCTATGTGTTGAAGTGTTGGGCCTATTCCCTCTTCAAGTAGCTGCAAGGTCTCTGGCCTAACTTCCAGTCTTTGATCCACCTGGAATTGACTCTTGTGCAGGGTGAGAAAGTGGAGCTTATTTTCATTTTTCTGCATATGGTTAGCCAGTTTTGCCAACACCATTGGTTAAAGAGACTATCTTTTTTCCAGTGTATATTTTTGGCTCCTTTGTCAAAAATCAATTGACTGTAAGCAAGGGGTCTGTTTCTGAGTCTTCTATTTTGCTCCATTGTTCAATGTGTCTGTTTTTGTGCCAATACCATGCTGTTTTTATTACTGTGGCTTTGTAGTAGAGTTTGAAGTCAGGTATTGTGATACCTCCTGCATGATTCTTGTTTCTAAGGACTACTTTGGCTATCCTGGGCTTTTTGTTGTTCCAAATGAATTTAAGGACTGATTTTTCTATGTCTGTGAGAATTGACCTTGGTAATTTCATGGGTATTGCATTGAATCTGTAGATCATTTTTGGGAGGATGGCCATTTTGATGAAATTTATTCTGCCTTTCCAAGAGCATAGAAGGTCTTTCCATCCTCTAAGGTCTTCATCAATTTTTTTCAACTTTTTATAGTTTTCTTTATAGAGGTCTTTTACTTCTTTGGTTAGGTTTACCCCTAAGTATTTTATTTTTGGGGGTGATATTGTGAGTGGAATTGTTTTCTGAATTTCTTTTTCAGTGGACTTATGGTTGGCATACAGAAAAGCTTCTGATTTTTTAAGACTGATTTTCTATCCAGACACTTTGCTGAATTTGTTGATCAGTTCTATAAGTTTTTTGGTTGAGTTTCTTAGGTCCTTTAAGTATAGCATCATGTCATCTGCAAAAAGGTATAGTTTTAGTTCTTCTTTCCCTATTTTTAACCCTTTGATTTCCTTCTCTTTCCTTAGTGCTCTGGCTAGAGTCTCAAGTATTATATTGAACAGAAGAGTGATAATGGACATCCTTGTCTTGTTCCTGTTTTTAGTGGAAACTTTTGGAGTTTTTCTCCATTTAATATGATGCTGGCTCTGGGCCTATTGTAAATTGCCTCTATGATGTTGAGGTACGTTCCTTCTATTTCGATTCTCTGAAGTGCTTTTAGCATGAATGGGTGTTGGATCTTGTCAAATGCCTTTTCAGCATCAATTGAGATGATCATGTGATTTGTGTCTTTGGTTCTGTTTATATGGTGAATTACATGGATTGTTTTCTGTATGTTGAGCCAGGTTGCATCCCTGGGATGAACCAACTTGGTCATGGTGTATGATTATCTTGATGTGGTTTTGAATGTGCATTGTTAGTATTTTGTGTAGCAGTTTTACATCTAAGTTCATCAATGATATAGTCCTATAGTTTTCTTTTCTTGAGCTGTCTTTATTTGGCTTTGGTACTAATGTGATGTTGGCTTCATAGAAAGTGTTTGGGAGGGTCCCATTTCTTTCTATTTCAAGGAATAGTTTGAGGAGCATTGGGATTAGCTCTTCTATAGATGTTTTATAGAATTCACTTGGAAAACCATCTGGTCCTGGGCTTTTGTTTGATGGTAAACTCTTTATTGCTGTTTCTATCTCCTTGATTGCTATTGGTTGGTTTAAGTTTTCTATATCTTCTTCACTCAAATTAGGGAGGTTATATGTATCTAGAAATTTGTCAATTTCTTCTAGATTTTCCATTTTGTTGGAGTATAGTTTTTCAGAATAGATTCTGATGATCCTCTGTATTTCCACACTGTCGGTGGTAATATCACCTTTTTCATCTCTTATTTTGGTAATTTGGGTTGATTCTCTCTTTCTTTTGGTTAAGATGGCCAATGGTTTATCTATCTTGTTTATTTTCTCAAGAAAACAGCTTTTGGTTTGGTTGATTTTCTGTATTTTTTTATATTCTCTACTTCATTAATTTCTGCTCTGATTTTCATGATTTCCTGTCTTCTACTAGCTTTGGGGTTGGTCTGTTCTTGTTTATCAAGTGCTTTGAGCTGTGTCATTAGGTTATTTATTTGGTGATTTTCTGTTCTTCTTATGTGGGCACTCAGTGCTATAAATTTTCCACTTAGTACTGCCTTCAAGGTGTCCCAGAGGTTTTGATATGTTGTATCACTGTTTTCATTGGCTTCTAGGAATTTTTAAATTTCTCTCCTTACTTCTTCTATGACCCAATCCTCATTCAGCAATGTGGCATTCAGTCTCCATGTGTTTACATGGTTACTCTGGGTTCTTTTAGAGTTAATTCCTACTTTCAATCCACTGTGGTCTGAAAAGATGCAGGGAATTATGTTGCATTTTTTGAATTTACCAGTGCTCGCTTTGTGACTCAGAATGTGATCTATTTTGTAGAAGGTTCCATGTGCAGCTGAGAAAAATGTGAATTCAGCTGTAGTTGGATGAAAGAGTCTATATGTGTCTAATAGGTTCATTTGGTTTCTGGTGTTGGTTAGATCTAAGGTCTAAGGTCTCTACTGACCTTTTGTTTTAGAAGATCAGTCTTGTGATGTGAGAGGAGAATTGGTCTCCCAGTATTAATGTATTGGGATCTATGTGTGATTTTATATCATACAGAGTTTGTTTTATGAAAGTGGCTGCACCTATTTTGGGGGCATAGATCTTGATAATTGTTATTTCCTCTTGCTGGATTGTTCCTTTCACTAGTTAAAAAAATGCCCTGCTTTGTCTCTTCTGATAAACTTAAGCTTGAAGTCTAATTTATCTGATATCATGGTTGCTACTCCTGCTTGTCTTCAAGTTCCATTGGCCTGGATTACCTTACTCCAGCCCTTCACCTTTAATATTTGGGAGTCTTTGCTTGTAAGCTGTGTATCTTGCAGGCAGCATATAGATGAATTCTGGGGTTTGATCCATTTTGCCACCCTGTGCCTTTTTATTGGGGAGTTGAGATCATTTATATTCAGTGTGATTATTAAGAGATGATGTTTAATTCCTAACATTTTGAGCTTTGACTTCTGTTTTTAGTGGTGTTTATTCTTCTTTGCTTAGTTGTTTGCTTCCTGGAAATTATTGTTTCTCTGGTTCTGATGTTTACTTGTTAGTTCTTCTTTGTAGTTAATCTCTGAGTATTTTCTCTAGTGCTGGTTTGGAAGACATAAATTCTTTCAGTTTCTGTTTTTCATGGAAGATTTTTATATCCCTGTCAATTTTGAGAGAGAGTTTTGCTAGGTAGGAAAATCTTGGTTGCAAGTTATTTTCTTTCAGAGTTTGGAATATGTTACTCCAGTCTCTCCTGGCTTTCATGATTTGATTTGGAATGTCTGGAATGATTCTAATTGGTTTGCCTCTGAATGTCACTTTGCCTTTTACTTTGGCTGCCTTTAGAATTCTCTCCTTAGCCTCTACATTAGTCAACTTGATTGTTATGTGGCGTGGTGAACCTCTTCTTTGGTCTTGTCTGGAGGTAGTTCTATATGTTTCCTATACCTGTGTGTCAACTTCTCTTTCTGTGTTTGGAAAAATCTCTGATATTCTTTCTTTGAAAAGATTGTTTATTCCATAAGTTTCAACTTCTAATCCCTCTTCTATGCCTATTTTTCTTAGGTTAGCTCTTTTAAAATTGGCGCAGATCTCATCTATGTCAGATTCATACTGTCGAATTTTTTTCTAAATTAAGTACTATGGATTCATTTTTGGAATGGTCATCTTCTAAGAATGCTATTCTATTTTCCATGTGATCTAATCTACTGTTTATAGTTTGTATTGATGCCTTCACTTCAGTTATTGAATCTTTCACTGCCTTTCCAGGTTGTCAGATTCTTTGTTTATTTGTTCCTTTGTTTCTTTCCAACTCTCCCTACATTCTTTCCTAAAATCCTGTATTGTTTCTAGTATTAAAGATCTGAATTGTTCTTCTGGTAATCTCTGCCATTCTGGGTTGGTGAGATCTGTTATTGAGGGGTTGTGGTGGCTCACTGTTTCTTTGCTATTTTCTTCCCATGGTTCCCCTGATCTTAAATTTAATCTTTGCTGCTCTTGAAAGTTTTCTCATCCAATCTCTGCAGTGGGGATTTAGAGATGTCTGCTGGTATATACAGGAACAGGTTGTGTTCAGTGGTAAAGGTTGGGTGAGAAGTCACAGTGATGAATATAAGAATAGGGTAGAGTGTATGGTTCAGTGGAATAAGAGGTTGAGTGTTTTGAGGTGATAAATTGTAAAGATTAGAGATGGTAGATATGTCGGGGAATTCTGGTAGTCAATGTAGAGTTTTAAGTGTGGTAGTATGAAACGGTCTTGATATGAGACAGGGAAAAAAGCAAAAAGAAAAGAGAAGAGAAAAAGTGTTGAGGAGAAGAATATAGATGTGAGAGAGGGAAGGAAGCTTGCAAAAGGAATAAGGAGGAGATTCAACAAACTAAGTAAAAAAAAACAACAAAGCAACCAATCATCCAAGCAAACATAAATAAATCAAGGCAATACAAAATGAAAACAGAGTAAAAACAAATAAAACATAACACACACACACACAAACAAACAAAAAACAAAGGCAACAACAAGAAACAAAAACAAAAACTCTGCTAGTTTGTAATTACAGAGCTTAAAATTTTGAGTGTGTCTCTGGCATTCTTATTTGCTCTATCAGTACAGGCAGGGGGTTCCACTGATGCCTCTCCTGCTGCAAGCTTGTGTCTCTGCGCTCTCCACAGGGCTTGTCTACATCTTTCTCTCTGCCTTTGCTGGTGCTGGGAGTGCAAACTATATGCCAGGCATTTTCTAGGGTGCCTGGAAGTTCCTTATATCCTGTGTGCACTGGGACCCTCCCATACTTATGCTCTATACAATCACTTGAAGGGCAGGTGACTGAGTCTGCACTTTGTATAGGGCCCCCCACACCCGGGGTGCAATTTAACTTACAGATCCCTGATGCTCTGGTTCCAATGGGAAAGGTGATCTGGAGTGTTCCAGGTTTTCTTGGTCACTGTTGATCCTGTGAGGTTATGCTACCTGATTAGGGAGTGGAATTCCATAGTCGTTTACTCCACTTCTGGTAGTTAGATGATCAGGAGGTTGTTGGAGGTCTTGGTGCTAATAGATGCTGCTCCTGATGACTGTCAAGATGGCAGCTAGCAAGATGGTGGCTGGCAAGATGGCGGCTGGCAAAATGTTGGCCGCCAGTTCACAGTGTATGCCACTGCCGCGCACCCACACGTGTGTATGCCAGCTCCTTTGTTCTCCCTGGGTTCTGTTCAGCTGTTTTTGTTAGTTTATTCACTTTTTTTGCTGCTTTGCTTTTCTTTCCTTCTGTCAAGAAGCTGTGTTTGTGGCAGTTTTGATTCAGGCTCTGCAGTGCAGTTGATTGCTGCTCTGTCTCTGGCGGGAGAGGTGAACTGGGGTGGTCCCTCATGGGCTTATGCTGGTCGTATCACGGGTTCTGGTTGCTGTGGAAGGTGCGGGGATCCACCGCCCGGTTAGGATGTGGAGTTCTGGAGTCGCTTACTCCAAGCCTGGTCGCTGGGTGTGCAGCTGGGTGGTTGACTTAAAGTCTTAAAGGCTGCCATGGCCACGGCTCCGCGGCTTGGGGCGGCTGCCCTGAGGTTGGGCTTTCTGGGGTCTCTCCTGGGCGGCTTACTGGGGTCTCTTTAGTTATAGTTCAAATTTCGTTGTTTTGTTCACTTTTTTTCTTCCATCAAGAAGCTGCTTTTATGGTCATTTTGATTCAAGCTCACAGTGCCTGAGGAAAGGTGTTTCACTTAGAAGCCATCTTGGGCTTCTCCCCAATACAATACATTTTAATAATAACTTTTTACTGTTCATCTGTGAAAAATCAGTTTCTTAGCTCTAAATCATTTTGTGAATTCCTGTGGACTTGCTACATACATAATTGTATTGCCTGCTAATAGAGAATTATATTTATTCCTTTCAAATTCAACTTTTTCTTTCTTTTGCCTTTCCTTCTTTACTATTTTTGTGGTGCTGGGGATTGAACCCTGGGGTATTCTACCTCACACTCTCAGTCCTTTTTTATTTCTTTTTTGGAAACAAGGTCTCATTAAGATGATGAGAACCTCACTAAGTTTCTGATGCTGGCTTTGAATCTGGGACCCTTTCTCACCCTCCCAAGTACTTGCATGCACTACCATACCTGGCATTTTTCTTAGTTTATTTACATAGCAAGAACTTTCAGTGAAATGCTAAAAACATGTGAAGAAAGCAAAAATAATGTTTTCTTCCTGAGCTTTGGAGAAAAACTGCAAATCCATATCCTTATTGTTAGTTGGATTTTTATACATATTCATTAACAGACTGAGGATATTTCCAACTACTTTTATTTGTTAAAAAGTTTTTTAGGAGCAGTTTAGATTTTTGTTCATTTTTCCTGAGTTAATTGAGAAGCTAATATCATTTTGAGTTTGTTAACATGGTGAAGTCTATTTGCTGATATGTGAAAGTTAATTTATGAATAGTTATTGTCATAGTCATGTATATTTGTTTTTTATAATGATACATTTGATAAATCAATCAGTGTTGATTAAGAAAAGGAATATGAAGTAGGTAGTGGTATGAGGGCCTCTGCAGACCTTCATCCTAGATAAACAAACAAAAATTATTAAAAATACAACCATTTCTAATCTCCAGAAGAAAGCATACTGGATATAGAGAAACATTTCCAAACAGAAATAAAAGCTATAGCACTTTAGTATTAGAAAAATAAATAATTTGAATATTCTTGTATAAAATGTTCAATGATATAAGGCTGCAGATTTTAATGTGACCATAATAGATGTGTTTTGCATATGTATTTCCCTTAGCAATATGTTACCTTTCAGATAAATTTTCTATTTATGTACAACATGGTGTAATTATTGAAGAGTGGCAAAAATGTGAATATATACATTGGGTCTTTATCACATTTTATTTTCTACTTTATTCTAATCTTGCATTTTTATTCTATCTGGTTTTCAGTAACTTCTTTCCCACTGAGTGATCATACAAATACAATTACAACCTGTTATTATTCAAATTTAAAATGTCCCTCAAAGTCTCCTGGGTGAACAACGCAACCAGGTTCAGAGACAGGGCACAGTTGGAGGAAGTGAATCACTGGAGACAAGGCCTTGGGAATTGTATCTGTCCCTCACATCTCTTCCCTCCTCTCTCTTCCCTCCTCCCTCCTCCCCTTTCTCTTTTCCTCTTTCCCCCTTCTCTCTCTCTCTCTCTCTCTCTCTCTCTTTCTCTCCATTCCTGGCCACCATGAAGTGAGAATGACTTTTCCTCTTCCATTATGACCTAAAGTGCTGCCACCTCATTTCTTTCCTTGGAGTAAACTGACCATAGACTGACCTATGAAATCATGAGCCCCAAATAAACCTTTCTTCCTCAACATTGTGCTTTTTCAAGTAATTTGGTAACAGTGATGAAGAAACTAACTGAAACATCCTTTTATCTTTATATACTGTATTTATCTTTTAAAACAGTAGTATTGATCATATCAAAATAAAATAGGTAAAGCTTAGTTGGAAAATAAAATAAAATTAAAAAAAAAAAACAAGAACCCTACAGATCTCTAAAACTTGGTGATAATTATGAATGGTAATATGGAAATGGGGCCTAAAAAAAATACAAAATTAGAATTTCTCTAGAAGTAAATTTGGTACAATAAAGTACCATAGCCTAATGTTTCAAACCAAGGTTCAGATTTCCCTTTCAATAATGGGAGGGATCAACAATCAGTGAGAGGTGGAGACGAAGAAGGCTAAGATTTAAGTCTGAAAGCAATAATTGGAAATCGGACACTAGGTTTTGATAAGTTGTTTGGAGGAGGTGTTAAAATCAGAAACTCTAGCACTGAGAAATTTTAGATGCAGAAAAAGAGGCCTGAAAACTGGGAAAGTGACAGAGGACAACGGGAGCCATTGCAGCAACTCTAAGGAGTGAAGCAGAAACTGTCCTCAGCATTTGGGGAACAATGCAATTGCTGGAGCCCAATTGTTCAACACCCAATACTGGGAACTTGAGATTCTAATGGGCTAGCAGTATACTGATGCACTGTGGAGTATGTGCCCTTACTTGTCTTTTCTCTGATTAAGAAGAAAAACAATTCTTAAAATTCAGGCTGATATTGGAATTTTAAGAAAAAATAATGGGGACAGTTAATTAGTTGGGGCAATACTTAAACAGTTAGCATAAATATTGCAGAGACAAGAACCTAATCTGTCCATTATATGCATTGTTCTCATGAGGGTGAAATGTATCTCTGGTGTCCCCATAACGAATTATTCACTGATTCATGTTGAAATAATGTAATCATACTGAGATGATCTCACTGATTTTGCATAAAGTCATCTTTATTATAATACTCATAAATACCATAGTTGAAATCACATTGCAATGCCATATCTCTAAGGATTAGATTGCTCACACAAATAGAAACATCCATGAGAGAAGTCTTCATTTTATAAGCTAACTAAATAATAAAACGAAATAGAAGAAATGCTAGAAAATTTCTATTTTTAGTAATGAAAATCTTTAGGTAACAAAAATCTAAAAATTTGTAGGATGCTATTCTCATAAAAATAATCAAGAAATAGTAAAATGAATAATAAGATCAATATTTATTGTATGGTTTTTATGAGCCATATACTCCAGTAGAGAGTTATCTCATTGTTTTCTTTCAAAAGTCACAAGAGAGCTGGGCATGGTGGCGCATGCTTGTAATCCCAGTACTTGGAAGGCTGAGACTGGAGGATCCATGTTCACAGCCAGCCTCAGCTGCTTAGTGAGGCCCTCTGAAACTTAGACCCTGTTTTAAGAATAAAGAATAAAAAACAGGACTGGGAGTGTAGCTTGGAGTTAGAATGCCCCTGGGTTCCATCCCCAGTGGAAAAAAAAAGCCACAAGACATACCACTATCACTTTATACATGAATATCCTGAAAAAGATTGTATATATCTTATCACATAGGTAGCAAGAGACACTATTCAATTTTAAACATGCAGTTCAATTTTAAACCCTATTTGAATCATTCTGAAGTGTGACCTCTTTAAAGTACATCAGGCTGCTTGCCTAATTATAAAATTGACTCTAACTGGATAATTTGGCCATTTATATCATTCAGATAACAGCATATAATAGTCACTTTCAATATGTCTCTGAATAATCGAATAAATGCAGTCCTGTATTTAATTAATGTGTTTATGCATCTTTAATTTAGTGCTAATAGTTTATCTTACTACTCAAATTCTTTGCTTGGTTTCTTATTAGGGGTTTTAAATATACTCTAATTTCCTTTGATTAAGTATTAAGTTTTTTTATAGTAATACTGCAGGCAATTTATTATTGGTTTACACAGCACAAAATACATCTTTAATTATAGTCTACTGAATATATTCCTGTTTCCCTTTTCCAGTGCTCTTTTACTTCTCATTGGTGTTATGGGGTAGCATTTTCCTTAAACTTATTATATAGACTTCATAATGAGCTTTTCATGGGTTAACATATTTTTTTCACGACTGAGAAATAGTATTAATATTAGCTACATATTTTATATCCTTTTACCATATATTTCATATGCATATATATAAATTTATTATTAAGAAAAATGTGATATATATACATGTATATATAAATTTGATATATGTGTATAAATGTGATATATATATATATACATTTGTTATCAATATCCAGCCAGGTGTGGTGGTGCACGCTTGTAATCCCAGCATTTGGGAGGCTGAGACCAGAGGATTCGAGTTTGAGAACTGCCTCAGCTACCTAGTGAGGCACTCTGCAACTTAGTGTGACCTGGTTTCAAAATAAAGAATAAAAAATAGGGCTGGAGATATAGCTTGAAGGTAGAATGCCCCTGAGTTCAATCCCCAGTACTGCAAAAACAAAAAACAAAACAAACATTTGTTATCAAGAAAAATGTGATACATATATCACAAAAATGATCAAATCCCTGGGTACAGTAGAGCAATTTTATTTTACCTAATAGATTCATTATTCTTTCAAATATCTTGTTTGTACAACTTGCACCAGAAAACCTAAAGAGCTCGTTAAAAATTCACATTCCTAACTTCTGTCCTAGACTTACTGAATTAGAATAAGTAGGAACAGATAATAAGTCGGCACTTTTAACAGAATATGGAGGAATTATTCTGAACATCAATTTTAGAGTCAGTGATCATATGAAAGCCCCTATAAGGGGAGGTGCTGACCTTCCTGGAGTCGCAAATTCTCCATCGAGAGCTTTGCAGGATTTGAGTGTCATTAGGTAAGTGATCATGTTGGAACAGCCCACATGGCAAGGAGCTAAGTGCAGGCAGGCTTTAGGAGCAGAGAGTAGCCTTGATTGAGGAAACTGAAACATTCAGTTCTGCAACCACGAGTAAGAATTCTGCTAACAAGCCAGTCATGAGCCCCAAACAGCTTATGAGGCCACAGGTCCAGCTGACACCTAAACTACATAAGGGTGATATTCTGAATCAGAAAAACACAGTTAAGCCATGCTCAGCTTCCTTTTTTATTTTTATACTTTTATTGATGCATTATAATCTCACATCATACTATAGTTAATGGTGATTGTGACACAGATGCACACATACTTGGTGGGCTTTTTCCCATTCCTCCCTTGCCTCCCTGCACACAACTTCGTCAAACACAGCATTAAGATTGACATTGCTATTCTCGCATATGAACTTAATGTTCATGAAAATGATTCCAACATTGACCCCCACCCCCAGCCAACTTCTCTTAGACCACCTCCCTGGATCCATTGGAGTTCTTCCTCCATTATCTGAAGTCCCTCTGGTATCCTGATTACTCCCTAGTTTCATCATATGAGAAAAAAAACATATAAGACCCTTCACTTTCTGTGATTGGCTAATCTCACTTAATATAATGTTCCCCAGGTCCATCCATTTTCCTGCAAATGACATAATTTTGTTCTTCTTTAAGGCTGAGTAGAATTCCACTGTGTGGATATCCCATAATTTTGTAATCCATTAATCTGTCAATGAACACCTATGAACACCTAGATTGGTTCCATAATTTGGTCATTGTGAATTGTGCTGCTATAAAAATGGATATGAATATATTACTATAATTTCTAATTTCAGTCCCTTTGGAAAGGACCTAGGAATGATAGAGCTCAGTCATATAGTGGATCCATTACCAATTTTCTGAAGAATCTCCACACTGATCTCCATAGCAGCTGAACTAATTTGCAATACCCTTATTGCTAATGATGTTGAATATTTTTGCATGTATTTGTTGGCCATTTGTATTTCTTATTTTGTGAAGTGTTTTTTATTTCAGTTGCACATTTCTTGATTTTTTTTCTTTTTAGTGTTATGTCTTTTAAGTCTTTGTATATTTTAGATATCCATTCTCTATCAGAGGAATAGCTGGCAAAGATCTTTTTTTCATTCCATAGGCTTTTACTTTAGGCTCTTGATGGTTTCCTTTGATGATCAGAAACTTCTTAGCTTAATTCCACCTCATTTATTAATTCTTGTTTTAATTTAGTGAGCACTGGGTGTTTTACTGAGGAAGTTTCTACCTATGCTTATATATTAAACTGTTGGACCTAGGCCCTTCTCTAATAACTTCAAAGTGTCTCATCTGATTTCCAGGTTATTGATAGATCTTGAGTTAATTCTTGTGCAGGGTGAGAGGTAAGGATTTAATTCCATTTTTCTACAAATTGATAACCGGTTTTCCCTACGCTATTTGTTGAAAAGGCTTTCATTTCTCCAAAATATGTGTTTGGCACCTTTGTTGAAAATCAATTTGGTATAAATGTGTTGATTTGTTTCTGCATCTTCTATTCTTTTCCATTGGTCTATGTGTCTGCTTTTGTGCCAATAGCATGCTATTTTTATTAACATAGCTCTGTAGTATAATTTGGAGTCAGGAAGTGTGATGCCTCCTGTGTGGTTTTTATTGCTGAGAATTGGTTTGTCCATCTAGGTCATTTGTTTCTCCATATAAAATTTAGGATTATTTTCTAGGTCTGTGAAAAATGACGGTGTTTTGATAGGAACTGCATTGATTCTATAGGTAACTTTTCGCTTGAATGGCTATTTTGATAATATTTATTCTAGCTATACAAGAGCAAGTGAGAATTCCACCCGTCCCCCAAACAAAGAGGTTTACTAAGGAAGAGTGGGGTATACACATTCAAGGGGGAATGTGGGCCATCTCAAGAGGGAGAAAAGCAACTTTGGGGTCTTTACAGTCCTTTTTATAGGAGACTCCTTGAGGGAGTGGGTAGGGGAAGACGGCAGCGATGGGGATCTGATCCCTTTTTTTAATTCTCAGGTTCCTGCCATTTTATTGGTGGATGCTGGATGATACTTGAGCTTGACCAAAGTTTGTACTCTTATGGGGAGGGGGGATCCTTTGTTGGTTTTGGGGTTTATATTTCCTTAATAATATTGAGGTAAGTTCCTTCTATTCTGTTTATCTGAGGTGTTTTTTTTTTAATATGAATGGGTATTAAATTTTGTCAAATGCCTTTTCAACATTTATTGAGATGATAATATTATTTTTGTCCTTAGTTCTATTAGTGGTATTATAGTGATATTGGCCTCATAGAAGGAATTTTGAAGGAGTCTGTCTCTTAAAATTTCATGGAATAACCTGTGAAGTATTTGGTTTAGTTCTGTAAAGTTTTGCAGAATTCAGCTGGAATCTATCTGAACCTGTGTTTTACTTTAATGGAAGGCTTTTTATTACTGTTTCTATTTGCTTGCTAGGTTAGGTTTTCTATATCTTCTTGGTTCAAATTAGGTAAGCTTTATGTGTCTAGAAATCTGTTGATTTCTTCTATGTTTTTCAGTTTTTTGGAGTATAATTTTTCAAATAGTGTCTACTGATCTTTTTGGATTTGCTCACTGTCTGCAGTGATATATCCTTTTTCATAGCTCATTTTAATAATTTGGGTTGATTCTCTCTTCTTTTGGTTAGGTTGGCTGTTTATCAATCTTTTTACTCTTTTTAGAGAACCAGAGTTTTGTTTTGTTAATCTTTGGTACTTTTTAAATTCTCTATTTCATTGATTTCTGCTCTGATTTTAATTATCCCCTGCCGCCTACTGGCTTTGGGTTTAGACTATTCCTATTTTTCCAGGTCCATGAAGTGTGTCATTAGATTGTTTATTTGGTGACATTCCTTTTTTTTTTTTTTAATGTGGGCACTCAGTACTATAAATTTTCCTCTTTAAACTGCTTTCAAGGTGTTTCATAAATTTTGATATGTGTGTCTCTATTTTCATTTGATTCTAAGAGTGTTTTATTTCTCCCCTTATTTATTTTCTGATCCTGTCCTCTTTCAAGAGTGTATGGTTCATTTTCCATATATTTATATAATTTATTTTGGTCTTCCTATTGTTGATTTCTACTTTCATTTCATTATGGTATGTAAATATACAGGGAATTATATTACATTTTTAAGCTATATTCAACTTCTGACAAACAGAAACTATTTATCGTGAGATAATTGCTCATTGTTTCAAGCAATTAAATTTGTTGTTGGTTTGTAATTTAAGGAGAGAAAACTGATAAAGCATATATATCTTCCCACATGTCTTCTTATATTTATTGCAATACTTCTATAAGTTAGATACATTAATATTTCCAATTTTCATTGAGGAACTAAGAATGATGAAATTAATATATCTATAGTAATATAATCCACAAGTTTTAGAAATAATATTTGATACAGAAGTTTCTGACCCAATATCCCATAGTCTTATAAGACCCCTAGAAGACCCAAAGATTTACATATGGGACACCAATGGGTTAAGAATTCCCACAATTATTTTGTTCAGTCTTGCTAACAATCCTAATAATTTATGCTTTTACATCAACAAACAAGGATATTATGAATATATACAGCTAAATTAGGACTAGTGAAGACAATAGCACTGAAAAATTAATATCTGTGTCTTTTAAAAATCTACTGGGTAGTCAAGAAACCACAAGTGAATTATGTAATCTGAGATGAGGTCAAGAATGCAAGATGTAAGCCAAACCAATCCACACCCATGCAAGATTCAGAAGAAATATACAGGTAGGACTTCAGTGGCCACTACACATTAGGTGTTTACTAAGGTAGCATACTAGTTCCCAGAGGGTCTATGTTTCTGAGCAAAGCAGAAACTCTTTGAGGTCAAATGAGATCTACCTGCTCCTTAACAACCCACCAAGAACAGCAGATATGCCATGTGCTACAATGAAATCATGAAGTCTAAGTACTCATTTTGGAAATTCCTGCATGAGACTAGGGACTTGTAAGTTATAGACTTGTTGTGCCCCTGGGGCTCAAGAACACCCCCCACACCCAACACACAGTACTTTAGGTACCCTAAAGTAGGTGTTAACAAACTCTGATCTGTGGAACAAATCTTACCTACCACCTGTTTTTGTATGATTCATGAGCTAAGAATGTTTTTATATATTTTAAATAGTTTTTGAAAATAAAAGAATATTATTTCATGACACATGAAAATATATTCAATTTCACATTTCAGTGTATACAAGTAAAGTTTTGCTGTATCACAAGAACATTTATTTGTTTACCCTTTGTTTGTGGCTGCTGTACTGCTACTTTTGTTATTAAGTAGATGTGAGAGACCGGATGACCTGCAAAACTGAAATATATTTCACATGGTCATTTACAGGAAATGTTTGACTCTTTTTTCTAGAAACCTCAGGTCGAAATGGCTTATTTCTAGGCTTAGCTTTCATTGGTATAGGACCTAGAGAGGAGTTAGTTCAGAGACTAAGAACCTTTGTACTCTTAGTTCTGAGGGAGTAAGGAAGAGAAGTAAACATACTAATTACAGTTTACACATTTAACAAAATATAGAGTTTTGTTCAGCAAACACACACACACACACACACACACACACACACACACATACACATTAAAAAGTGACAAAATAAAATATGTACTAATTATGAGTTCAAGTCATAATAAGTACATGAATAAATTTTCTGTTTCAGTAACTAATAAATTGGTTCTACCTTTAATATTTTTGTAAAGAATGCTTTAAACTGAAGGAAATTGTCCCTAATACCTCTTACATTAATATTTGGAAAAAAATTAGTACTTTTCAAGAATGTTTATTTTTTCTCCACTCAGTTTGAAGAATGCAGATTTCCCAATTTTTAGGGAAACATTAAATCATTCTAATGCTTGGATGGACACCTATATATTTTTATTATTAGAGTTTTTTTTAAAAAAAAACCATTTGCATTAAAGTATTCCTAAAGGCAGTCTTGCCAATTAGTGAAAGCTTGCTCATAAAAAATATGCATGTATGTATTCATGTTCTTCTACCTATCGTCTATCTATATACTTAAAATTCAACCAAAATGCAACTGAAAATTAGTATATTCAAAGTACTCTAATAATTTTTCTCTGTAAAAAGAAAAAAAATTACCATGAAATCCCTTTCCTTTTCTATTTTCTAACTTCCATATATGAGAGAAAACATGTGGCCCTTGATATCCTGAGTCCAGCTGATTTCTCTTAGCATACTGTTCTTTAGTTCTATCCATTTTCCTGCAAATGACATAACTTTGTTTTTTATGGCTGAGTAAAATTCCATTGTATATAAATACTACACTTTATTTATTCATTCTTCTCTTGATAGACACCTATATGTGCTCCTTAACTGGGCTACGGTGAATTGTGCTATAAACATGGGCATGCATATGTCATTATAGTATTCCAACTGATTCTTTTGGAAAGATACTGAAAACTGGTACAGCTAGTGTTCCTGTTAGCATTTTCACTGCTTTGATCCAAAAAAGCTTGACCACATAACTCAGAGGAAGGAAGATGTATTCACTCACAGCTTTTGGAAATTTGGAAATTCAATCCATTGTGAGGCTAAGGTCTGTGGAGTCAGGACATGGCAGCAGGAAAAGAGAGATGGGGAGAAAGCAAGGACTCTGCTCTCATATCACAGAGGCTAGAAGCAAAAAGAGTGAGCAAACAAGCAAGGTGATTGAAATACAAAAATACAAACCCTAAGGCCACTCCTATGGATTCACCTTCTTCAGCTACACCCCACCTATCTAGGTTGCGAGTCAATAAGCCATCACAATGTAGTTATCCAGTAATGAAATTAAAACCCTCAGAACTTAATTACATCAACACTGAACATTAATAGATGAGCTATTCAGGAGACAATCTATATCTACCCATAACATTTTGCCCCAGTCTCTGAGGAGCTCAGGCCCATTTCAAAGTACAAAATGTATTTAGTCCATCTCCAAGATTTCCCATAGTCTTAATATTCTGGCATTACTCAAAAGTCCTAAAATCCAAAGAGTCCTCTGAGACTCAAGGTAAACTTTTGACTGTGAACCCCTCTAAAATAAAATAAAAATAAAAACCTAAAGCAAGTTATATTAATCCAATGTTCAATGGCACAGAGTGAACATTTGCATTCCAGAAAGAAGGAATAGTACCATAGAAAGAAAGAATGAGACCAAAACAGGATTGAAATAGAGCAGGACAAGCATTTAAACCTGCAGCTCCATTTCTGTCATCTGGAGAACATGGAGGGGAGATTTAATCTCCAAGGGGCCTGGGATACCCCACCCTGTGGCCTGGTTGATTGCACCAGGCAGCATACTCACTGTCCCAATTTGGCTCTACAGCGTGAACATTACAATCTTTCCCCATAGTTTTCCATTTCAAAATTGTGCGTGTTTTTGTTGTTGTTAAAACCTTGGCTTCACTCTTACAACATCAGAAATTGCCCCATTTGGGCCTGCTTGCAAGAATGCTGACTCTGGCACACACTGCCAAGTTTTCCATGCCTTCTTTTGAAATGGGCTGAGGGAGAAGACTCAATGACCTCCCTTTTCCAACAAAGCCAACATTTCATGTGAGATGAGATCAATGACCAGGAGGAAAGGTAGTCATCACATTTCTAATCATTGCCGCTGGGGGTTTTTCTATCACAACTGCCCTTGGAAACTGTCTCAATCCTGGCCGCTGTCTCAAGGCCCTTTTCAATCATAGCCAGCACTGTTGGGCCTTTGTTTCCATGGTTCCGCAACTGAACTTGAACTGACCTGACCACATTCCTTACTTTGTACCTATGCAAAATATTCAACCTCCCTCAGCCATCTTACTTTCTTTTCCAACACCATTTATCTTGACTCCAGCTTTACACATGGCTTTCTGACGAAGCTGCAAATCTATTATAGTCTCTCTGCTTTACTTTCCATTCCCAAAATTTGGTACACAAGTCTCTGAACACGGACATCAATAACCACAATGCAGTTTTGATACTTTGCTGTTTTGAGGTTTTATCTGCCAGAGTAATCAGTCCATAATCTTTAAGTTTGGCCTCACACAAAGACATGGGCAAAATGCCAATAAGTTCTTTGCTAGAATGTGATATGTATGGCCTCTACTCCATTTCCCCTGTAGAGTCCATTTTATCCACTGAACTCTCCTGAGCACAATCTCTATTATCCACCTCTCTATCAGGATTCAGCCTCTCCAACTTCCTCACACAAACCAGTTCCAAAGACTTACAAGACACATGATCAGACTCATAGAGTAGTGACCCTACTCCTTGTACCCATTTCTGTCTCCATTAGTATTTTCACTGTTTTAATCCAAAAAGCTTGGCTACACAATTTAGAGGAAAATTTATTTTCTCACATTTTTTTTGAGATCTAGGGGTTCATACTTTATGAGGCAGGGTCTATGTAGCTCAGGGCATGATGGGGAGAAGCAAAGAGATGGAGAGGGATCTGCTCTCAGATCATGGAGGTCAGAAGTAGAGAGTGAGTAGGCAAGCAAGGCAATTTAAAGACAAAAGCATAGTACTTAAGGAAACACTCCCAAAGATTCATTTTCTCCAGCCACACACTGCCTGCCTGGGTTACCACCCAGTAAGCTCATCAAAATGAATTTACCCACTGATAGAATTACAACTCTCCCGACTTAATTACATCAACTCTGAACATTAACATGTGAGCTTTTCAGGGGATATTCAACATCTAACCATGACAGCTGTCATATAGTAATTCTATTCCAAGCCTTATGTGGAATCTCCAAACTGATATTCATAATGGTTGTACTAATTTACAAACTCAACATCAATGTATAAGAATTCATTTTTTCCAACATCCTTACCAAAATTTATTGTTTCATTCTTTTTCTAATATACTTCTATTGGTATATTATAATTACACATCATACTAACTTATAGGGTGATAGGAAGATACATGCACACAACACTTCGTGTTTATCTCTGGATTCTACCCCATTCCCTCTCTCCCTCATACATGTTATTGAGATTGGTATTGATATTTTCATATATTTCATATTTACATATCATTCTTTTTTCTTTCTGGTACTAGGGAAGGAACCCACAGGCATTCTACCTCCAAGCTACACCTTCAGCCATATTTTATTCTTTTATTTCGAAACAAGATCTCACTAAGTTGCAGATGGCCTCGCGAAGTTTTTGAGGCTGGCCACAAATCTATGATCTTTCTATCTCAAACTCTCAAGTAATAGAATTACAAGAGTGTGCCACCATGCCAGGCTTACATTTTTTAAACTATTTCCTTTCATCAATTCTCTTTCTCTTCATCCTCCCCTGAACACCCTACTTTGCTCCACTAGAGTTTCTCCTTCTTTATCTAAAGTCCTTTTTGTTTCTTGTTTTCTCTCTAGCTTCCAAAAATGGGAGAAAACATACAACCGTTCACTTTCTGAGACTGGCTAATCTGAGTTAACATAATATTCTCTAGTTCTTTCCAAGTTCCTACAATAACATAATTTTCTTCTTTTTGATAGTTGAGTAAAATTTCATTATGTATATAATACCACAGTTCTGTAATCTGTTCATCTATTGATGGACACCTAAGATGGTGCTGTAATTTGCCTATTATGAATTGTGCTGCTGTAAAAATGGATATGCATGTATCGCTAAAATATTCTGAGTTCGTTTCTTTTGGAAAGATACCCAGGAGTGGTATACCTGGGTCATAAAGTGGTTCCATTCTCAGTCTTCTGAGAAACCACCACACTAATCTCCACAGTGGTCGTATTAATTTATAATGCCAACAAAGATATATAAGAGTTCCTATTTCCCCATATCCTTGCCAGAACTTAGCATTGTTTGTATTCTAGATGACTGCCATTCTAACTGTCATTAGATAGAATCTCAGAGTAGTTTGATTTGCATTTCTCTGACTACTAATGTTGTTGAACATCTTTTCATGTATTTATTAGCCATTTGTATTTCTTCTTTTGAGAAGTGTCTATTCAATTTAATTGCTCATTTTGTATTGGGTTTTGTTTGTTTATTTATTTTTAGTGTTAAGGACAATGCAGTCTCTATTAAATCACATTATCCTTCTTCATAGGTCTAGAGAAAGTCATCCTAAAATTTATATGGAAAAAACAGAAGACCCAGAATAGTCATATCGATTCTTAACAATAAGAACCATGTTGGAGGCGTCATAATACCGATTTCAAATTATACTACAAAGCTATACTAATAAAAATAGGATGGCGCTGGAACAAAACAGACCCAGACCAATGTAACAGAACACAAGTTATACAAACATATCTTGAAATTTGTAGTCAATTAATTTTTGACAATGGTGACAAAATTGTACACAGGATAAGAGGCAAAATTTCCAATAATTAATGCTGGGAAAACTGGTTATTCCCTTGCAGAAGAATGGAATTAAATCTCAACCTCTCACCCTACACATGAGTCAATCCAAGATGTATTAAAGACTTTGAAAGTAGTTCAGAAACTGTAATTACTAGAAGAAGGCATAAGGCCCCAAATCCAACATACAGAAACTGGTACAAAATGTCCTCAATAAGACCCTCAAAGCAAGGAAATTTAACATGAGAATTAATACATGGGTGACATTAAATTTAACAACTTCTGCGTAGCAAAGGAAACCATCAAGTGTCTTAAGAGAGAACCTAAAAATGGGAGATCTTTGCCAGCTACTTCTCTGATAGAGGAATAATGTCTATAATTGTATTCTTTATGATTGGTATTCTAAATGTAGTTTGATGGGATCTCAATGTAGTTTGATTAGAATTTCTGTAACTGTTAATGATGTTAAGCACTTTTTCATATATTGTTGGCCATTTGTATTTATTCTTTTGAGACATGTATATTGAATTCAGTTGTACTCTTTTTATTGGGTTAGAGGAGGGAGAACAGAGGAATGGAAGGAGATTAGGAGAGGGAGGACAGGAGGGGAAATGTGAGACTTGATGAAGGAAACAAACCAAATAATGTTTTTTGTAAATGAAGTAAAGCTACCAATCACACTAGCATATGCAGGAATGTAGGGGGAAAGGAGGGGTTCTGTGCAATTTCACTAAGAGATGTGGTGTCCATATATAAACATATAACTTTGAATCTGACTACAAGGTATAACTATTAGTAAATACTAAAAATAAGAAGAAAAGAGATATCTTGCTTATTAATATAGTTTTCAAGTGTTTCTAACTCTCTAAAGTAACATTTTTGTAGATTTAAAAATATTTTGGTTTCAATTCTCTGAAACAAATTATATTGTCTATAATGTGTTTGAGTAATTTAAGTCTTGTTTTAAGATGTTTTTTTCAACCCACAGAAATGGCAGTGACTTTAAAAATATATTTAAGCACGTCTATAATTATAAAAAGGTTGATACTAAAGTAAAGCCTTAAATATATGCCTTAAAGTGATTATTCTTATTGAGCATAAATTTTAAAATGCATTTACAGGAAAGAATTGTTGAAGGCGTTCTGTAAATTTAAACTATATTTGGTGAACATTTTAAATAGAGGATGAGTTTTAATGTTGATCTCAGGTAAAGTGAACTTCACATAACCCCACACACAAAAAGAAAGAACTTGCTTTGTTTCTCACACAAATTCCCCTGAAAGATAATCTTGAAAGACATAGAGTTTAATTTTAAAGAAATACATAGTCCTAAATAATTAGCTTGTTATGGGGAGTGTCTGTGAGTTTGCTAATGGCAATTCTAAGGCAGAACAGTAATAGGCTTAGTCCTGGTGTTTACTGATGAGAGGGAGAATACACAAAAAGAGAAGGAAAGTTCCAGCTTCCTCAAAGCTCTCTGTATGCATGATTTGAACTGTCAGCTCTTCCCTCTATTATGGATAAAGCCAAATTATGCAGATTACAAGCTATAGTACATTTACGACACTCACTGGGGGGAATGGTTGAAATCTCAGCCTCAATTTTTGGATGACTTGTTTGCCTTTGTCATAATGATGTTCTCTTAGAAAAGGTACTTTTTACTGTATAGCAGCAGTGCCTATTACATCCCAGCAAAATGACATAAAAAAATTAGGTTTGCTCTGAAGATACTTTATACATATTTTACTGAAAAAAATATTCAGCCTTCCTGAGTTTACTTACATTTAGAAAATTATAACAATAGCAAAACAATTGGGTGATTTATGTTCCAAAATTCTCTTCTGCTATACAGACATTAGAATTTAAGGTCACTATTCCTGCACCTAAAATCAATAAGGCATAATACTTAAATATGTAAAATACATTTTCTCCTGGAATTTGATGACAGTTCTTTGTCATCTACCTTGAGCATATATTAAACCTTTATGATGTAAGATGAAGCATCGCTCATACAATTATTTCAAATTTGAAATATTATATTTATTGTTTGAAGCTCCAGTTCAGTTAATTAGATTAATATTTTTATTTACTCAGGTGAGTATTACAATCTCAATTCCAGCCTTTATTTTTCAAATATACAATGACACTGTATGCCAAATGCTTTTGAATCATTTTATAGATGGATTGATAATTCCATCCTGGTGACCTAACCAATTCTAACTAGCTTGCAAAGTAGCAAAATACAGGCTTTGGATTCAATACTGTTTTCCAAGGAAAGTAAGAAAATCTGCTTTGCATTTAAGACTATGATGTAATGTCTCACATTTGCAGATTATTTAAAATGAAAAACAGGCTTTCACCACTTGGAAGCTTACATTTTCATTGGTGTGCATGACAGGCAAAGCATATTTGAGGCAAAACACGTAATAATAACACTTTAAATTGGTGGGCCTGATCAGAGCAGGTGACATTAAATAATTAACAAGTTCTCTTTCCAAACCACACTTCATGATTTAATTAATATCATTCCTTAAAACAAGAAGTTGTTTACCAATGCTGCCTCTGCAAGCTGATCACTACTCACAAAAAAACCTCTGAGACATGACTATGCTCAAGGGATTGCTTTCACTTCGTTGTTTATAATAACTACAAACAAAGAGCTGCAAAAGCTCATCTCGCCATGAGGCATCATGACAATCTGCCAGTTTAGTCACCAATAATAATGAGACTGGCACCGGCAATAAGCTCAGTGCTAATCTAATGAGGGCCTATTTCATTCTTCTATTGATATTACAGCAGCTGCTAAGCACCCGATGTTTAGGACATACAAACAAGAGGTGTGTCTCCAACTAGTGGAAAGATAATTACCCCCACAATATGGCCTTGATAGCACACACAAGCAGCAGCCTCTTGTTTATCTGTGAGATTTCCTAGAGATAGAATATCTTGTCAGGATTACAAAATTAATGAGGTCATCTGCCTATGCTAAGCCTGAAAAAGACTCAATTAGTTGTTAATGTTGCTGATGAAGTTGGTAGTTGTTTTGCTTTTTTTTTTTTTCTCCCTCTAGTCACCCATGCAGATAAGAACATACGTGTGATTTACGAACTTGTGTATATAAGGACCATGTGATGTCACTTCCTTCACTTAGTTCCTGGGGTGAATGCAATTATGAACAGATGGGCAAATGACATGATTCCACTGCTAATGAACTTCCCTACTGAGCAAGAGGACAGTGCATTACCCTTTTGTACTTCAGACTCTTCATTATCACTTTTTTCCAGTGTGAATCTTACACATGCAAACATCTTTGAATTTAAGTCATGTTGATGGAGCATCATGGACATCATTAACTGCCTCTGTTCTGGTTGGGAAGCAACAAATACTTATGAGTGCTGCAGAGTAAGACATCTAGTGCCAGCAGAATCATCACATCGGATTCTAAATTAATCGTCTATAAAGGCAGAGAGGATCCTAGTAAACACTCCACTTGTTTATTAAGGAACAAAAATGCTAGAAATATCTTTTCAACTTCTATTTCTTAAAAGAGATGAGGGGAAAAAAACATTACATAAAATAAAAGATAAAACTACCTAAGGTGGAAAATTTTTGTCTGTCTGAATACATATGTTAGAAGCTAAATAGTATTTTCTTTAGCCATAATTATAATCCAGTATTATTATCATTAGAAATCATTTATAATACACTGACATTTCCCTTAACCAAGTCTAAAATATTTTCTGCTCAAGGGATAATAATTACTACATCTATAAGTCAAGAGAAAGTGGTCATTTCCATAATACTCTTCTAAAACCTGGGTTATATCTTCATGCTAAAACTCCAGTTGATAGAGAGCTCTATAAATGCGGGTCTATTTAAGAGCATTTTTCATACACATAACCAATCAGACACATAGGTCAATTTTAAACAATCTAAGAATAAAATTTATTTGGAAACTGTCCTGAATTACCTATATTAGTGTGAACTTCACCTCAGATCTAAAGCCTTGAGTGTTTAACACCCTGGAATGCAATTCTGTGAGCTGCTCAGTGATGTGATAAACCTAATACTCCTCAGATTTGGAGTTATTAGTTATCAAATATAAATATAGGACAACTTTCAAAGTATGAACTTCAGATAAACAACAAATGTATTTTAGTATGTCTTATGTTAAATTTGGGGTATCCTTTATATATTCAAATTTAGTTGGATACATCTATTTTATTTGGAAGCTCTACTCATGAAGAAAAGACTGTCTCTACTTTTTGACCTCAACTATCTAAATTCTTAGTTTTTGTATGACTTAAAATTATATGGAAACAATTATGACTTAAATTTTCAGGACCAGTCACTTATTTGAGGGGATTTTATAGGGCTTTTAGTTTATCCTAATTAACTCACTCTTTTTCTTAAATTGAACCAGTTATTAGCAACTCCCCAATTGGAGAAGGTAAAATTAAAATAAATGAGAAAATTTCTTGGTGAAGAAATATAAAAAATAGTCTAATTTGCAGCAGACCTGGAAGAATGAACATAAGCATGGGAATCAAATGTCATGATGTGACTATCACTCATTCATTGTGCATCCTTACGCAAATCAATTAACTTGTATGAGGCCTCTTTTATATTAATAAGATGACGCAGTTTAACTTGAAAAGTTTTAAGTATTTTTAGTCTAAAATAATGTTTTTAATTATAGTGAATCTTCCCAAGGAGATTTCATCTTATTTGTCTTTAAAGTCACAGGAAAATTGAACACATGCTGTTACCTCATCCCAAATCATTTTAATCTGATAATAAAACATCCTTGCACATCTTGTACTTTCCAGTTATGTGTTATTAATATAAGCCGTTATGTTCACTTTACATTTTTGTCACGATAAAGTACCATGAATTTACTTCCTTAAGACAACACATACCTAATGTCTTCTAGAAGTCAGTGGTTAGACATGCCTTCACTGGGCTAAAATTAGGTTATTTGAAGGGCAAAGTTATTTTTGGACGATCTGGAGGAAAATCTGTTTTCTTGACTTTCCCAGCTCCTAGAGGATACCTGCATTCCCCGACTCAGGGCTCCTCCCTTCATCTTCAAATCCTGCTATGCAGCATCTTCAAATGTCTCTTTGACTTTGATCCCTCATATAGGAACCCTTGTGATTGCAGTAAGTTTACTTAGAAATGTAGGATAATCTTTCCACCTCAAAACTCTTTTTTTTTTTTTACATTTATTGATGCATTATAATTTCACATAATAATTCATAGTAGTGACATCCATGCACACAGCATTTGATGATCTTTCCCTGGGCTTCCTCCCCACTCCCTCCCTTCCCCATACATGATACTGAGGTTGGCATTAGTATTCTCACATGTGAACACAATGGCAATGGAAGTATTTCCTTCATTGATTCCCCCTCTTCCACCCTCTCTCCTCCTCTAGGACCCTCTCCCTAACTCCACTGGGATTTCTTCTCCATTTTCTAAAGTCCCTCTTTGTATCCCAATTACTTTCTATCTTCTGCATATGAGAGAAAATATATGACACTTCACTTTCTGTGACTGTCTAATCTCATTTAACATAATTTTCTCCAGGTCCATCCATTTTCCTACAAATACCAGATACCAGAATTCACAGATGTTCAAGTCTCTTACATAAATGGCATAGCATTTATTTATAACCTACACATATTCTTCCATATGCTTCACATCATCTCTAGATTTCTTGATTACTTATAGTACCTAATATAATGTGAATAATCTGTATATACACATAGATATTATATTATATTATTATTATATTTGTTATAGGGGAAAGAAAAGCAAGAAATAAATCTGTACATATTCAGTTCAGATACATTTTTCCCCAAATGTTTTCTGTATTTGATTGAATCCCAATATAAACACTTGAATTTGGTGGGGGGGGTCAATTATTTTTGTTCTTGACAAATGCAACTTCCAATGCTTTAAAAATACTCCTTTAAACCAGGATGATAGTGAGTGCTTGTAATCCCAGTTCTTGGGAAGCTGAGACAGGAGGATTGACGATTTGTGACCAGCCTCAGCAACTTAGGCCCTTTACAACTTAGTGAGACCCCATTTCAAAATAAAAAATAAAAAATAGGACTGGGAGCTGTGGCTCAGAGGTAGAATGATACAATCCCCAATACGACTCCCCCCCACCACACGTATACATTCAATTTCTTATAAGATAGGTATAATATCATACACATTGAAAAGTAGAGAAACTCAAGCATGGAGAAACTAAACAATTTGTCCAAACTAAAATAAGTCATCAATTTTAAAAGCTGTATTTAAGATGCTAAAATTCTTCTTAAGTTGTATTTGCTAGAATATAAAGTCAATGTTAGTTGAGAATTCAAATTCGTTAATGATTTCTCCTTATCCTGTTTCTCCCAAAAGTAAGCAGCCTTGATAACCCAAATGATCTCCTATCTCTCCACACCCTGTGGACAATAGTGATAGGAGACCTAAGAATGTTCTTTATGATCCTCATGCCCGTTACATTTTTTTTTTTTTTTTTAGCACTGGGGATTGAACCCAGGGGCATTCTACCTCTGAGCTGCATCCCCAGCCCTAATTTTTATTCTTTATTTTGAAACAGGGTCTCACTAAGTTGCAAGAGCCTCACTAAGTAGCTGAGGCTGGCCACGAACCCGGATCCTCCTGTCTCAGCCTCACAAGTTCTGAGATTACAAGAGTGTGCCACCACGTCAGGCTCTGAGTTACATTTTTATTTTGTCTAATGACTTAGAATTTATTTTTATTTAAATTGAGGAAAGCCTAATTCTGAGGTAGACTTTTTCTGTAAGTATATGATCATGTATGTAGATAAGAGAATAAAATGGGGCTATAGAAATTTAAATAGATGCTGGTAGATCCTACTATTTGATAGCTAGTTTGACATAAATTGATGGTGCTTTCTCGTGTTTAATTCAGATTCTGTGATCATCAGTTTTGGGACTTGAGCTCAAGGCTACCAAATATAAAGTTAGTATTTCTGTCTTTGGCACACACATATGTCTTTCAGCCATCCTTCTGGAACATTAGGAGACCTTAATTTGTGATTTTTTTTATATGTCACAAGTTTAGGATTCTCTTGTATATTGAAAGAAAATATTACCTAAATGTATCCAAACATCAACCAAAATTTTAAAGCATGCTTACGAAAATAAATTCCATTCAAATTATCTATCATAAATACGTTGTGGAGCCGGGCATGGTGGCGCACACTTGTAATCCCAGTACTTGGGAGGCTGAGACCAGAGGATTTGGGTTCAGAGCCAGCCTCAGCGAATTCCTGAGGCCCTCTGCAACTTAGTGAGACCCTGTTTCTAAATAAAGAATAAAAAAATAGGCCTGGGGGTGTAGCTTGGAGGTAGAATGCCTCTGGGTTCCATCCCCAGTACCACCACCAAAAAAAAAAAAAATACATTGTGTTTTCAATGGGAATCCTGCCATTCATTTCATCATAACCAATTTTTTTTTCCTTATATTTTTGGATCCCTACTCTTTCTTAGGGAATTTCTCACTTTCACAGAATGATTTTTTACATTGAGATTTATGTTTTGTCATGATAAAAGTTCTTTTAACATACCATTTCCTGTTTAAAAAAGAAAAACAAAACTGGAACTCACTTGAGCTTCTTGGATCATTATCATTGTCACTTATGAAGAGTATTATGGGGAGCGGATGCCTATTAGCCGCCAACTCCTTCCTGCTGAGTACACAGGGAAAACAGTAAGAAGCCAGCACAGATGATTCTTTTTATGATGTGTATGAATATGCTGCAGTCAAACTAGAACCTCCGATATCTATCTACTCAGTATAAGTATCAACTGCCTAATGAGTGGGTGGGGAGACTAGCTCCAATAAGCCAAAAAGAAAAAGTACTTCAGTAGTCTAACTTAATAAATCCTTAGTCTTAGGTTATTCAATCTTTAGAAAGTTCAATCAATTAAATCATTATCAAATAAGTTATTTTTATGCTTTTCTCAACATCATTTTATTGTTACTTGAAATAGAAAGAATAGATCTAAGGCTGATAAAATCTTATCCAAACTGCCTATCCAAACTATCTATATAAAGTAAGTTGTTTCATGAAAAGAATTAAAAAAAAAAAACTGCTTGGCACATGGTAAAACTAAAAATACATATTATTGTGTAATACCAAAATACATATCTTAAAAGGTTTTACATCAAATTGCCCTTATTCCTTATTATCTTAGGACATCAGCACTTTGAGACTTTGAGATGCATCTATCAAGAGTCAATTGCCAAGTATAGATAGTCAAATTAAAACTAAAAAAAGGAGTCCATTGCCTGTAAATTGGCATTTATACAGTAAATACAGGCAATTGAATGCTGGAGAAAAAATAATTACCCAGGAAAGAATTCCCTCCCCACCCAAAAGTGGAAATACACAAATATTATGCTGATCAAGTAGAAAAATAAAAAAATAAGGATAGAGAATAACTAAAAAAAATTGTTTTTATAGATCAACCTCTCACCCTGATAATGGAAAAAAACATTTTCTTATCTAGCTCTATAATACATAGATTATCAGTGAAATTCATTAGGTTATAAAGTACCACTAAGTTAGCAAAGCAGAACTATTATAAACAAAATTACATTGATCACAACAAATAAAAGTAAAATAAAGACAAAATTATAAAAAGTCCATGTGAATATTTAGTATTCTGTCAAAATATTTATGAAAGTTGAAGTGAAACCCAAAACCATGAATTTCTAAACTATAATAAGACCTAACATTAGAAAATATTGGCTATACTAAAGCTGTGTGAGAGGAAAATCTACAATTTATATTACTATTATCAATAAAAAAATAAAAGAACATAAAAAAGCATTAAATTCATGACTCAAAATTTAGAGATTAAAAATCTAAGTAAATTCAAAATAGCACTAACAAATAATATTATGAGAGCAACTAATAAGGTAGGAGATAGAAAAAGACTACACACCAAATAACTTCATTGAGAAACCATGAAGGAAGTATAAATAAGATATGTGAAGGAGAAATAACCATTGAAAAATACTAAAAAATATAGCAGAGTAATTCGCATACCTCTGTATATAAAACCCCAGATTAAATATATAATTCTCCAATAAAACAAATTATTAAAATTTTCTAAATAAATGTTAAAAACTAAAAGAACTTGTTTTCTAGAAGAAAGAGAGTTACTAAGAAAATAATCTATGAAAAGTAGTATCACATTGGATGACTTTCAGTAGACTTTAGTTATACATTCATATAGTACAGATGCTAAATAGATTCTTTTAGAAAATGAGCATTCCAAATTATTTGTGTAAAGCAAGTATATTATTTCACCTAAATTTTATATAGTACAAAAAGACTAATAATGCTTATATCAATGAAAAATACCAGATTCAGATATCAATAAATGCAATCTGATAATACACTAAGAAGATAATATATTGAGATCACATGAGATTAATGTAGTAAAACCCAAAAAAGCCGTCTTCTTCCCCCCTTTATTTAGAAAGACAAGTCGATATTACTATGACTAGCTCCTATTGAAAGGCAAATATAAAGAAACAACTTTAAAAAGAAAATCTGTGAGGAACACTACCCTGCCATTCAGTAAAACACACTAAAAATCCTCTATAATTATATTTATAGTGGCAAAGACATGTGAAGACAGGACAGTGAAATAGAAGTGTAA